>SNQJ01S0033955.1:70104-111047 GCA_010110895.2 Picea sitchensis
TTAGGGTTGACCACCTCCTTGTAGTATCTTAATTTCCTTTTATCCACTAATTCTTTATCACACTGCATATTATCCTTAAATTAAGAAGTGACAATATTTGTAATATTATGTATATTCTACATAATGGTTTCTAGTATTCCCCAATGATTTAGCCAAGATTTGACATCTTTATGCCATCTCTTCTTGAGCCGCTGGTAGTTTTGGATAGAGTTTGAAGCAATTTTGGGGAGCCTCTTGTCATCCATGTTGTTTATTTTGTTCTTGTATGTTAGGTATCTGATCATATAAATGATATCAAATGGGGGAAATGATTGCTTCTATGAGGAGGATAGGATAGGATGTATTTCCCTTAATTTTGAGAATATAATTTATAAAATTATTTTGGATCCGTTCTATCTTTCTCTAGGATTCTATATATTTACTACAACCCCAAAATTCACATCCATATAAGATAAATGGAATGATGAGAGTGTGAAAGAGGATCTTATTTTTTATCCCAAAGCCAAGTTCTGCTGATTTACAATTGTTTTTGAGTCCATAATAAGCTTTCCACCCTCCATTTATCCATTTTTCAACACTATAGTTCCAATTGAGCTTGTGGTGGATATCGATTCCAACATACTTGTATGAATGCACTTCCTCCAAGATATTGTTGTCATAAACAAAAGTATTGTAGGTGATCCTTTTGGATTTAATTATCATAACCTTTGTTTTGTCAGTGTTCACAGTCATGCCCATGCTATATCAGAAGTCCTTGAGGGTTATTAGTTTCTTACCTAGGTCAGAGAGACTATCCTCCATAAGATCAATATCATAAACATAAAGATATATGATTTTAATAACATCTTTATAACATTAATTTATATACACAACTAACGATTGTATTATTTATTTTAATTAAATGTAAACTGACCAATATACTCATTTTCAATACCATGCTTTTAATTCAATTTAATTGATATTAATTTATGTTATGGATTTGATGTTCTTCACAAAATTATTCTTGAAGATGGACCAAAATAGATTGGTTTGAAACTTTGATTTTAAAAATGGATGCAATATTTCCAAAAAAATCCCAATACAATGATATTGTTCACAAAAGTATAAGGTTTGAAATTATCAGTGTTATTTAAAACAATGGAAATAACACAAATCAAAACGTGTCTCAATATGACAAGTTCAAGTTCTCTTCTCTATAATCAAACTAGTTTTGCATGCTCTGTGAAAAAATAAGTGTGTTCAAAATAGGGTCAAAACACACTACACATAAACTACCACTAAGGCACTTAGCATTACGATAACCATACCCAAAATTTATCTTCTTTGAGACCATTAAGAATTTATTATCTCTCAATACCACATAAACATATGAATGCACCTCTTTCTTCAAGTAATGTAATATCCTTCTTTAGATTGAACCAAATGTATTAACATTATATTTCAATATTCAATAAATACATTTCAATGATAAAAAAATTTAGAAATTACCTAATTAAAAATCTAGATATAATCTAGATATAATCTATCCAATAATAGGGAATTTAAAATACAAATACAGATACTCCAAAATTCACATAAAAATAAACTTGATTAACTAAAGCAATGATACAGGTTGTCAACCTCTTAATGTTGCAATGTGCTATAATGTTGAAGTTAACATTTTAACATCATCCATGGTAAAACCTTTTAATGTCGTAATATGACATAATCCTTGATGAACATGAAATGCAACATAACCATTGAGGAACATTGAATTCAACATAAGTCAACAAAATTAAACATCACAATTTGACATAATCATTGAGAAATGTCACATTCCAATATAACCCTTGAGGAATCCCAAAATATTACATAACCCTTAATGAACATCATAAGGTAGCCTAACCATTCCAAAATATAGTAATTTGACATAACTCAACCATTAGTTTAAAAGGTGGGAAAATGGTGCCAATTGATGTATATAAACCACTTTTAATGTTGCTTCTTATTTGGGTGCTCCAGATATTATTATTATTGAGAAATTTTCTATTGAATTTATTTTCATCCCTTCCATTCCAAATAACATCTTAATCTGGATGATTTTCAATGATGGTCAATAGATCATTCGTTTCCTAAATTATGAGGGAAATTTCGAAACTATTATCATAGATCATTGATTTGATATCCAACACTATAACTAAAAATGTGGTTACATTGTAAAATATTTTTGATTCACAATATAGAATCTTCAAAAGGCCAACAAATGTCAAGACACATAGTTCATTTATGCAATATGAAGTGATCAATATAGGAACTGACAAGGATGTATTTTCCTGGAAATACAATGAATTAAATATTTATGGCACTAGAATAATTCAACACACCATCCAATAAAAAAAGAATACAAGCCTCTTTTATCTTTTTATTTTGAATATGATTTCTTTTAGGTTTGTATAGACTTTGATTCCTCATTTGCCTCACAATCCTGATCATTCTTTCAAAATAGGCCATAAATCAAATGAGACTTCATGTTTCACTTTCTTTTTTATGATCCATATGGATGTCAGTGGCCTCCCACCTATTCCAACTAGTTCATTTTTGGCAGTTTTCCAGTTTGGCAGTTTTTTTCCTAGTTTTTAGGTCCTTGACTTCGGAGCCATTTTAAGGCCCTAAACAATGTTTTTAGGGATCACCACAGCTATATTTTACTCTAAGTGGTATTTTTATGGAAAAATGTGTAGTCCTCGGATAGACCTTTCCAAGAGGCTATTCTACGCCTAAATCGGAGATCGTATGAAAAAGTTATGACCCCGAGAAGTTGATGTGCTAGCTTACACCCACATGACTTTTGACATTTCATCTCCTAGGGTTAGGTATTTGTATGTATAGGGTTTTCAAATTCATTCTTATTGTAAAAATGCCTTGAGATCCTCATTGTGATCATCTTCTTACGAATGAGCTCATCCGTCACATCTCTTCTTAGAGATAAGCCACCACCATTCCAACAAGCTTGTTTTCCGCTACATTTTACAGTTTCAACTTATTTCCTTATTGAATAAAAACCATTTTTACTATATCTATTTTATTTTATGTTAGCATATTTTAGTAATAATATGTATTCATTTCATTTTTCTCATAAAAGTTGGATCAGTGGTATCAAAGCGGTCTTCTCCTTGTCATTTTTAATGCATGTCCCCAATGAGGTTAGGGTACAAAGAATAGGGTCTTGATATTATTTCTCTTGAGGACAAAATCTCTCGCATGCCCAAGTGACCTCTCATGGTGGGAGAAAATAAAGACGATGGGACAAGAGATCCTTTCAAAATGTTTCTAGAGGAATCCCTCATGCAACAGAGGAACGCATTGATGGATAGTTTTGCGCAAATCCTTCGACGACTACCAACATGTGACGCATCTTAATCAAGTGGAATCACCGCCCCCTTCAAGGTACAAATCAACTTTGATATTCCTATATTTGAAGGTCATATAGACAGAGACGATGTAGACAAATGGTTAAAACTGCTAGAAGGTTATTTTTCTGTCCATAACTTTTCGAATAGAGAAAATATCACTTTTGCACTCCTCAAAGTCATTCCCCATGTCAAAGATTGGTGGGAGACTTTATGTGAGAAAAAGTGAACAGAGGAATCCTCATTATTTATAGTCGCGGTCTTTTGGGAGTCCTTTAGGAATGCTATTAAGGAACAATACTACGTTGTCGGAAGCTATGACGACCTGTATACAAAATGGACCACACTGCGGCAAGAAAGAGACCAAGTCGTGTCAGAGTTCACAAATATCTTCCATACCTTGGGCACCAAGTTGGGTATCAAATATTATGAGCGACATTTGGTACTCAAGTATCTCGGTGCTCTGCATAGATACATCCAGGCCAAATTGGATTTTCTGGACATGTCATCCATGGGCATGGCCTACCAATATGCTGTTAAAATCGAGCAGAAGCTCAAATAAAATATGCAAAATTTTGGGCCTGGGAACCCCTCAGAGAAAAAGCCAGGAAAGGGTGCCCCCAACCCATAGAACAAAGGACAGATAAAATATGGACAACATCAAGACAACTAGTCCAAGCCGCAAAAGATACCAGGAAGTGGTGTGACTTCCACATAAGCCCCTGGCATAACACTTTTGATTACTGCTCAAAGAATTCGCTAGTGGCGGAGTTGGAAGCCTCAGAATTAGATACAGGTCCCGACTCAGATTCATAACCATAAAGGGGGAGAAAAATCATTGAAGTGGAACCTAGTGCCACCATTTCTACCACCAAGCTCCATCCCGGTGAGCCAAACGAGCTAGAGGAAGGCGAGCACCTTTTTCATTCACAGATGTGGGTGAAAGGCACCCCATTGCACTTCATCATGGATAGCGGTAGGTAGAAGAACCTCATCTGAGAAGAGGTCTTCAAGTGACTAGCCCTGCCGACAACGCCGCACCCATATCCCTACACCATTGGATGGCTCCGCCAAGGAAGTGATCTCTGCATCAACCAATAGGGTTGCATGTCGTACGACATCAAGCCCTTCAAAGATGAGGTATTTTGTGATGTTTCTCCTCTCGAAGTTTGTCATGTTATTTTGGGCCAACCTTATTTGTGGAAATGTCATGTTGTATATGAATCTAGGCCTTGCAGTGTTATTATTAATTTGAACAAGAAATTGTACAGGATACCTGAGGCAGTCCCACCTAGTGTTATTTCCTTGATCTCTGCTAAGAAATGCAAGAAGATCATCTCTCAGACCGTGAATTTTGTCTTCTTCGTGATTCACTCTTAGACTGAGAAAAATATCGCAACCACATCTAGGGCCTCCATGTTCGACCTCTCGACGAAATAGAAGCAAGTGGATAAGGTTGTGGAAGAATACTCAGATATCTTTTCCTCACCTACCGGCGTACTTCTGCACTGTCAAGTCAAACATCCCATCGATATGACCCCCTACGCACTGATGCCCAATGGTCCAATCTACCACCTCTCTCTGTTAGAGAATGAGAAGATCAAGGGAAAGATCCAATAACTTCTCCACCAGTGGCACATCCATGCCAACTCATAACCGTGTGGGAGCCCAATCGTGTTGGTGCAGAAGAAAGATGGGACCTCGCAACTTTTCATTGATTACTAGCCCTGAATAAAATCACAATCTGGAACTAGTACCTGATTCCCCGAATGAATGACCTCTTTGATCAACTCACAAGGGCCAAATACTTCAGTAAGATTGATCTAAAGTCTGTCTACCACCAGGTCCCAATAGAATAGACAAATGTATGGGAGACTGCCTTCAAGTCCAAAGAAGGTCTTTTTGAATGGTTGGTCATGCCCTTTGGTTTGACCAATGCTCCAACAAATTTCATGAGGATGATGGATGATATCCTATGACCTTTCACCAATATGTTTGTAGTGGTGTATATGGATGACATCCTCATCTACAACAAGACTTGGGCAGAATCCTTGCATCATATTCAATAGGTTCTACATGCCCTGTGATAGCACAAGCTATATTCCAACTTGGAAAAATTCTCCTTCGTCATGGACAGGGTCCATTACCTAGGCTACATCGTTGATCAACATGGTGTGCATGTGGATCTAGCCAAGATCTAGCTCATATGTGACTGGCTATCCCCAACCACAGTCACTGAGCTTCAAATCTTCTTGGGCCTGGCCAATTTCTATCGCAGGTTCATGTTGGGATTCTCCCATATTGCATGGGCCCTCAGCCAAGTAACCAGGGGTGATGGTAAGGAGAAATTTGTGTGGGGCCTATCACAACAACAAGAATTCGATGATTTAAAGTAACGCTTATGCTCAGCCCCAATACTTTCATTACCAGACCGACAACAACCCTTTGAGATTGAGATAGATGCTTTAGACTATGTTGTGGGTGTCGTTCTCACTCAGAATGACCACCAAGTGGCCTATCATAGTGAGACACTATTCGATGTTGTCTATAAGTACCCTACTTACAACAAAGAAATGTACTTCATTGTGCAAGCTTTCCGCCAGTGGAGACATTACATTCTTGGGAAGCAGAAAGTCATCCACACTAATCATAAGCCTCTGCAGTTCATGCAGACACAAGGAAAATTGTAGAATGACCACCATCAGAAGTGGTCCACATACTTGTAGCAGTTCCACCTCAACATCAAGTATAAAATAGGACATACAAACCAAGTCATTGATTGCCTCAGGTGACCTCTAATCGTGGCCCTCACCACAGTGATAGACTCTTCCAACCACAAGACCTTCGAATGGACCCACCTCTATGAGACAGAACCTGACTTCACCACTACCTACCAAATGTTGGGCGCAAAATCAGTTGTCGCTAATTTTTGTCTTTAGGATGGGTTGTTGTGTCATCTGGGTCATCTATGTGTTCCCACAAGCAAGCAAGAAAATATTATTTGGGAATCCCACTACAGTCGGGTGGATGGAAACTTCGACGTCTAAAAGACAGTGGAAGTGATGCAAAAACATTTCTATTGGCTTAAACTTCGACAGGATTTCGGAAAGTATATAAGGTCCTGCATTGCTTGTGTTGTCGCCAAACTGACCACTAAGAAACAAGTCTTGTAAACCCCTCTACCTAACTTCTAACAGGGCATGGAAATCCATCTCAATGGATTACATGTCAATCCTTTCGTCCACCAAGAGGGGAAATGACTGTGTTTTTGTGGTTGTTGATCGCTCCTCCAAGATGGCGATTCTGGCCACCTGCAAGAAAAGAATCAAAGCATAAGTCACTGCTAATCTCTTCTTTGAATGAGTATGGGAAAATTTTGGAATCCCACAAACAATTTTATCATATTGGGACAACTGGTTCCTCAACACATTTTGTTCGAGCCTCTGGTCACTGCTAGACACCAAGCTCACCAAATCCACTGCCTTCCACCCCCAGACATATGGCCAAATGGAGGTCTTCAATCAGATGATCGTGCATATCATGTGCATGTACAATTACAAGCACCCCCACTCATGGGATGACATTCTTCCCTATGTTCAACATAGCTACAACCAATCACTACATAGCTCAACCGAACACAGCCCCTTTTAGGTGTGATTGGGATTCCAAACATTGGGCCTCATGGATGTTGCACTACCCCTTGTGGCTACCTCGAATGAATCGTCCAATACTCCAATTGAAACTGACAAAGCCACCCAGTTGATTGAGAGGATACACCACATGCTCCAACATGTTCAGTATATTTTAAATAATTCCAATGCCAAGTACAAGAAGTGCCATGATCAACATCGGGTGCCACACAAGTTTCAGGTTGGAGACAAAGTGTTGTTTCACTTGCAGAAAGAGCGCCTTACAGAGTGCCATTGGAAGATTTGCCCACTTCGTTATGGACCTTACACCATCACCAAGGTTGTGGGTGAAAATTCCTTTGAGCTCAACATTCCTCCTTTCCTTGGACTGCAAGTGGTATTCAATGTGGCTCCCCTTTGGCCATACTTCCCACCATTATTGGACACCTCAAACATAGAAGAACAACTGACACCAACAGAGCTCAACCCTGACTGCATGAAACAGGCATACATTGATCAGATTGTGGACATGTAGGTCAAGGGAACTTGAAAACAAAGGATCCAACTTTATCGGGTTGTCAAAGCAGGGAAACTCATGCACCAAGGCAAATGGATCACCTAGGGCCAAATTCAACAAAAATTTCCTCATATAATGGGGGCACTCAACACAATGGGTACCATTGATTCCTAAGGGTCTAGGATTGATCAAGATGGATGTTGGTGGCCTCCCACCTATTCCAACTGGTTCATTTTTGGCATTTTTCTAGTTTGGTAGTTTTTCCTAGTGTTTAGGTCCATGACTTCCAGGGCCATTTTGAGGCCCTAAACATCGTTTTTAGGGCTCGCCATAGTTAGACTATTGATTGGGTCAAAGTCTTACAGAAAAATGTGTATTCTTCGAATAGACCTTTCCAACGAGATATCGTGCACCTAAAACGGAGATCATATGCAAAAGTTACAACCCCGAGAAGTTGATGTACTAGCTTACCCCAACTGGGCAAAAATGACTTTTTGTGTTTCATCTCCTAGGGTTAGGTCTTTGACTGTCTAGGGTTTTTTAATTCATGCTTATTATAAAAAGGCCTTGAGATCCTCATTGTAATCATCTTCTTTTGAATGAGCGCATCTGTCACGTCTCTTCTTAGAGATAATCTGCCACCATTCGAGCAAGCTTGTTTTCTGCTACATTTTACAGTTTCAGGTTATTTCCATATTGAATAAAAACCATTTTTATTGTATCTATGTTATTCTATGTTAGCATATTTTATTAATAATATGTATTCATTTCATTCTGATCATAAAATATGGATCAGTGGTATCGGAGCGGTCTACTCCTTGTCATTTTTAATGCATGTCCCCGACGAGGTCAGGGTATAAAGAATTGGGTCTTGAGCTTGTTTCTCTTGAGGTCAAAATCTCTCGCACACCCAAGAAAACTCTCATGGTGGGACAAAATAAATATGATGGGACAAGAGATCCTTTCAAAATGTTTCTCTAGGAATCCCCCATGCAATAGAGGAACGCGAAGATGGATATTTTTTCACAAATCCTTCGGCGATTACCAATAGGCAATGCATCTTCCTCAAGTGGAAGTGTCGTACCCTTCAAGGTACAAATCAACTTTGATATTCTTATATTTGAAGATTATATAGATGCATACGCTGTAGAAAAATGGTTAAATCTGCTAGAAGGATACTTTTTTGTCCATAACTTTTCGAATAGAGAAAAGATCACTTTTTCTCTTCTCAAAGTTGTTCCCCATGTCAAAGATTGGTTGGAGACTTTCTATGAGCAAAAGTAAACAGAGGAACCCTCATTATTTACAGTCCCAATCACCTGGGAGCCCTTCAGAGATGATATTAAGGAACAATACTACCCTATCAGAAGCTATGATGACCTGTATACAAAATGGACCACACTACGGCATGAAAGAGACCAAGTCGTTCCAGAATTCACAAATATCTTCCATACCTTGCACACCAAGATGGATATCAAATATTATGAGTGAAATTTGGCACTCAAGTATCTTATTTCTCTACATAGATATAGCCAAGATGAAATGGAGTTTCTGGACATCTCGTCCTTGGACACAACCTATCGATATGTCATTAAAATTGAGAAGAAGCTCAAACAAAAGACGCGACAATTTGGGACTGGGAACCCCTCATAGCAAAAGGAAGGAAAGGGTGGCCCCAAATCGCAGAATAAAGGATAGAGAAAGTATGGAAAACATCAGGAAAACCATTTCAAGCCACAAACAAAGAAGGACACCGGAAAGACAAAGAAAGATACCGAGAAATGGTGCAACTTCCACAAGATCCGCTGGCATAACGCCATTTATTGTCTCTCAAAGAATTCATTGGTATTGGAGGTGAAAGCCTATGAATCAGATACAGGTTATGACTTAGAGTCAAAACCATAAAGAGGGAAATGGATCATTGAAACGAAACTTAGTGCCACCATTGCTACCACCAAGCTCCAACCCAGTGAACCAGACAAGCCAGAGAAAGGCGAGTGCCTTTTTCATTCACAGATGTGGGTGAAAAGCACCCTGTTGCACTTCATCGTGGATAGTGGTAGCCAGAAGAACCTCATCTCAGCAGAGATCATCAAGAAGCTAGCACTACCAACAATGTTGCACCCGCAACCCTACACCATTGGATAGCTCCGCTAAGGAAGCAATATTCACGTTATCCAACAGTGTCGCATGTTGTATGACATCAAGCCCTTTAAGGACGAGGTATTGTGTGATGTTTCTCCTCTCGAAGTTTGTAATTTTCTTATGGGCCAACCCTATTTGTGGAAACATCATGATGTATATGAATCTACGCCTCTCAGTGTTATTATTACTTTGAACAAGAAATTGTATAGGATACCTGAGGCAGTCCCACCTAGTGTTATTTCCTTAATCTCTATTAGGAAATGCAGGAAGGTCATCTCTCAAACTGGGAAGTTTTTCTTCTTCGTGATTCACTATCAGACTGAGCGAAAGATTGCAACCACATCTAGGGCCTCTGTGGCTAACCTCTCCACGCAACAAAAGTAAGTGGATAAGGTTGTGGAAGAATACTCATATATATTCTCCTCACCTACCAGGGTACCTATTGACTGTCAGGTCAAACATCCCATCGATCTAACCTCTGACGCATTGTTTCCCAATGGGCTAGTCTATCTTCGCTATATGTTAGAGAATGAGGAGATCAAGTGGAAGATCCAAGAACTTCTCCACAAGGGGCACATCTGTCCCAACTCATCACCTTGTGGGATCCCAATCATGCTCGTGCAGAATAAAGATAGGAATTGGCGAATCTACATTGATTATCGGGCTCTGAATAAAATCACATTCTGAAACCGGTACCCGATTCCCCGAATTGACGACCTTCTTGATCATCTAATGGGGGACAAATACTTTAGTAAGATCATCTAAATTCTGGCTACCACCAGGTCCCAATAGAACAGATAAATGTATGGAAGACCACCTTCAAGTCAAAAGAAAGCCTTTTTGAATGGCTGTTCATGCCCTTTGGTTTCACAAATCCTCCAACAACTTTCATGAGGATGATGGACAATATTCGATGACCTTTCACTAATACTTTTGTAGTGGTGTATCTGGATGACATCCTCATCTACAACAAGACTTGGGCGAAACACTTGTTGTATATTCAACAGGTTCTTCACACTCTGCAGAAGCACAAGCTATATGCCAACTTGAAAAAATTCTCCTTTGACATGGATAGGGTCCATTACCTAAGACACGTCATTGATCAACATGGTGCGCATGTGGATCCATCCAAGATCCAGGTCATCCGTGTCTAGCCAACCCCAACCACACTCACTGAGCTTTAGAGCTTCCTAGGCTTGGCTAATTTCTATCACAGGTTCGTGTTGTGATTCTCTCACATTGCATGGAACCTCAACCAAGTAACCAAGGGTGGTGGTATGGAAAAACATTTGTGGGGCTTGTCACAACAACAAGCGTTCGATGATTTAAAGCAACTCTTTTTCTCAGCCTCAGTACTTTCATTACCGGACCTGCAAAAATCCTTTGAGATCTAGACAGATGCTTCAGACTATGTTTTGGGTGTCGTTCTCACTCAACACAACCACCCAATGGACTATCATAGTGAGACAATGGCATATGTTATCTGTAAGTACCCTACTTACAACAAAGTAATGTACTCTATTATGTAACCTTGCCTCCAGTGTAGACATTACATTCTTGGGAAGGATACATTCATCCACACTGATCATAATCCTATACAGTTCATGCAGACACAAGGCAAATTGTAGAATGACCGCCATCGGAAGTGGTCCACATACTTGTAGCAGTTCCACTTCAACATCAAGTATAAAATAGGAAGTACTAACTAAGTCGTTGATTGAATCAGCCAACCTACAGTCACAACCCTCACCACATTTCTAGACTCTTGCATCCACAAGACCTCCAAATGGCCCCACCTCTATGAGACTGACCCTGAATTCGCCACTACCTACCAAAATGTTGGGCGCAAACTCAGTTGTCGCTAATTTCCATCTTCAGGACGGGTTGTTGTGCCATCTGGGCCATCTCTACTTCCCCTCAAGTGAGTGAATGAAGATGATTTAGGAATCCCACTACAGTCGGGTGGTCAGAAACTTTGACGACAAAAATATAGTGGCAGTGTTGCAGAAACATTTCCACTGGACAAAACTTTGGCAGGATGTCGGCAATTATGTCAGGTCCCGCATTGTGTGCGCTATCACCAAACCGACCACTAAGAAATAGCGCATGTACACCCCTCTTCCTACTCCTAACAGGGCATGAGAATCCATCTCAATGGATTACATTTTGGGCCTTCCATCCACCAAGAAGGGAAATGACTTTGTTTTTGTGGTTGTTAATCACTTTTCCAAGATGGCGATTATGGACGCCTGCAAGAAAATCATCAAAGCAAAAGTCACTGCTAAGCTCTTCTTTCAACGAGTATGGGTACATTTTGGAATCCAACAAACCACTGTCTCAGATCGGGACAGTCAGTTCCTCAACACATTTTTGTGGAGCCTCAGGTCACTGCTACACACCAATCTCACCAACTCCACTGCCTTCCACCCCCAGACAAATGGCCAAATGGAGGTCATAAATCGGATGATCATGCATATCTTGCACATGTACAATTCTAAGCACCCCCACACATGGGATGAAATTCTTCCCTATTTTCAACATAGCTACAACCGAGCACTACATAGCTCAACCTACCACAGCCCCTTTTAGGTGGGATTGATATTCCAACCATTAGGCCCCATGGATGTTTCACTACCCCTTGCGGCTACATCAGTCGACTCGTCCCCTGCTCCAATTGAAGATGACAAAGCCACCTGATTCATTGAGCAGATAGAACACATCTGCAAACAGGTTCAATATATTTTATAGAAGTCTAATGCCAAGCACAAGCAACACCATGATCAACAACGGGTGCCACACAAGTTTCAAGTTAGAGACAAAGTGTGGTTGCACTTGTAGAAAGAGCACCTTACAGAGGCCCATCAAAAGCTTCTCCCTCTCTATTATGGACCTTACACCATCACCAAGGTTGTGAGTGACAATTCATTTGAGCTCAACATTCCTCCTTTCCTTGGACTACACTCAGTATTCAATGTGGCTCTCCTTCGGCTATACTTCCCACCATTATTGTACACCTCAGACATAGCAGAACATTTGAAACCAAAAGAGATAAAGCCTTACTGCAGGAAACATGAATCCAATGATCAGATTGTGGAAATGCAAGTCAAGGGAACTCGGCAGCAAAGGATCCAACTTTATCGGGTTGTCAAAGCAGGGCAACTCATGCACCAAGGGAAATGGCTCACTTGGGGCCAAATTCAGCAAATATTTCCTAATTTGATGGGGGAACTCAATGAAATGGATTTCGTTGCTTCCTAAGGGGGAGGATTGATCCAGATGGATTTCAGTGGCCTCCCACCTATTTTAACTAGTTCATTTTTTGTAGTTTTCCAGTTTCGTAGTTTTTAGAAGTTTTTAGGTCCCTGACTTCTGGGGCCATTTTGAGGCCCTAAACAATGTTTTTAGTGCTCTCCACAGTTAGATTGTAGACGAAGTTAGAGTCTGATGGAAAAATTTGTATTCCTCGAATAGACCTTTCCAATGGGATATCGTGCGCCTAAAACGAAGATCATATGCAAAATTTACGACCCACCATTGTAATCATCTTCTTGTGAATGAGCACAGTCGTAACATCTCTTCTCAGAGATAAGCCACCGCCATTCTAGCAAGCCTGTTTTCTACTGCATTTTTTAGTTTCAACTTATTTCCTTATTGAATAAAAACCAATTTTATTGTATCTTTGTTATTCTATGTTAGCATCTTTTAGTAATAATCTGTATTCATTTCGTTTTGCTCATAAAATACGGATCATTGGTATCACAGCGGTCTACTCCTTATTGTTTTCAATGCATGTCCCTGACAAGGTATGGGTACAAATAATTGGGTCTTCAGCTTGTTTCCCTTAAGGAAAAAATCTCTCACACGCCCAAGTGACCTCTCATGGAGGGAGAAAATAAAGTCGACGGAACTTGAGATCCTTTTAAAATGGCTATCGAGGAAGCCCTCTTGCAACAGAGGAAGGAAATGATGGATACGTTTATGCAAATCCTTCGACGACTACCAACAGGTGATCCATCTTCCTTAAGCAGAAGCATCGTCCCCTTCAAGGTACAAATCAACTTTGATATTCCTATATTTGAAGGTCAGATAGACACAGACGTTGTAGAAAAATGGCTAAATATGCTAGAAGGGTATTTTTTTTGTCCATAAATTTTTGAATAGAGAGAAGATCTCTTTTGTGCTCCTCAAAGCCATTCCACATGTCAAATATTGGTGGGAGACTTCCTGTGAGCAAAAGTGAATAGAGGAACCCTCATTATTTATAGTCGTGGTCACTTGGAAGTCCTTCAATGATGATATTAAGAGAACAATACTACCCTGTCAAAAGTTATGACGACCCGTATACAAAATAGATCACACTGCGGCAGGAAAGAGACCAAGCCATGCCAGAGTTTACAAATATCTTCCATACCTTGAGCACCAAGCTGGGTATCAAAGATTCTGAGAGAAATTTGGTACTCAATTATCGTGATGCTCTGCATAGATACATACAGGCCGAAATGGAGTTTTTGGACATCTTGTCCTTGGGCACGTCCTATCCATATGTTGTTAAAATCATGAACAATATTAAACACAAGACGTGGCAATTTCGGCCTGGGAACCCCTCAAAACAAAATCTAGGAGAGGATGGCCCCAACCCATAGAACAAAAGACAAAGAAAATATGGACAACATCAGGACAACCATTCCAATCCGCAAGAAAAGAAGGACACCAGAAAGACAAAGAAAGATACCTGGAAGTGGTGCGACTTCCACAAGAGCCCATGGCATAACATTGTTGATTGTCGCTCAAAGCAGATGCTGGTGGAGGAGTTGAAAGCCTCTGAATCATATACGGGTTTCGAATCGGAGTGAAAACAATAAAGGGGGATAAAGATCATTGATGCAAAACCTAGTGCCACCATTTCTACCACCAAGCTCCAACCAGGTGAACCAAACAAGCTAGAGGAAGGCGAACACCTTTTTCATTCATAGATGTGGGTGAAAGGAACCCCACTGCACTTAAACGTGGATAGCAGTAGCCATAATAACCTCATCTCAACAGAGGTCATCAAGTGGATAGACCCATATTCCTACTCCTGATAGGGCATGGGAATCCATATCAATGGATTACATTTCGGGCCTTCCATCCACCAAGAGGGGAAATGACTTTGTTTTTGTGGTTGTTGATTTCTTTTCCAAGATGGCGATTCTGGCTGCCTGCAAGAAAATCATCATAGCAAAAGCCACTGCTAAGCTCTTCTTTGAACGAGTATGGGTACATTTTGGAATCCCATAAACCACTGTCTCAGATTGGGACAGTCAGTTCCTCAACACATTTTTGTGGAGCCTCAGGTCACTACTAGACACCAAGCTCACCAACTCCACTGCCTTCCACCCCCAGACAAATGGCCAAATGGAGGTCGTAAATCGAATGATCATGCATATCTTTCACATGTACAATTCTAAGCACTTCCACACATGGGATGAAATTCTTCCCTATTTTCAACATAGCTACAACCGAGCACTACATAGCTCAACCTACCATAGCCCCTTTTAGGTGGGATTGAGATTCCAACAATTAGGCCCCATGGATGTTTCACTACCCCTTCCGGCTACATCAGTCGACTCGTCCCCTACTCCAATTGAAGTTGACAAAGCCACCTAATTCATTGAGTGGATAGAACACATCTGCAAACAGGTTCAATATATTTTACAGAAGTCTAATGCCAAGTACAAGAACCACCATGATCAACATCGGGTGCCACACAAGTTTCAAGTTGGAGACAAAGTGTGGTTGAACTTGCAGAAAGAGCACCTGACAGGGGCCAATCAAAAGCTCATCCCCCTCCGTTATGGACTTTACACCATCACCAAGGTTGTGGGTGATAATTCCTTTGAGCTCAACATTCCTCCTTACCTTGGACTACACTCGGTATTCAACGTGGCTCTCCTTCGGCTATACTTCCCACCATTATTGGACACCTTAGACATAGCAGAACATTTGAAACCAACAGAGATAAACCCTTACTGTAGGCAACATGAATCCAATGATCAGATTGTGGAAATGCAGGTCAAGGGAACTCGACAGCAAAGGATCCAACTTTATCAGTTTGTCAAAGCAGGGCAACTCATGCACCAAGGGAAATGGCTCACTTGGGGCCAAATTTAGAAAATATTTCCTTATTTGATGGGGGAACTCAATGAAATGGATTTCGTTGCTTCCTAATGGGTGAGGATTGATCCAGATGGATTTCAGTGGCCTCCCACCTATTCTAACTAGTTCATTTTTGGCAGTTTTCCAATTTCATAGTTTTTAGAAGTTTTTAGGTCCCTGAATTCTGGGGCCATTTTGAGGCCCTAAACAACGTTTTTAGGGCTCTCCACAGTTAGATTGTAGAAAAAGTTAGATTCTGATGGAAAAATTAGTATTCCTCGGATAGACCTTTCCAATGGGATATCGTGCACCTAAAACGAAGATCATATGCAAAAGTTACGACCCACCATTGTAATCATCTTCTTGTGAATGAGCGCAGTCATCACATCTCTTCTCAGAGATAAGCCGCCGCCATTCTAGCAAGCTTGTTTTCTACTGCATTTTATAGTTTCAACTTATTTCCTTATTGAATAAAAACCAATTTTATTGTATCTTTTTTATTCTATGTTAGCATCTTTTAGTAATAATCTGTATTCATTTCATTCTGCTCATAAAATACAGATCATTGGTATCAGAGCAGTCTGCTCCTTGTTGTTTTCAATGCATGTCCCTGACAAGGTCTGGGTACAAATAATTGGGCCTTGAACTTGTTTCCCTTAAGGACAAAATCTCTCACATGCCCAAGCGACCTCTCATGGAGGGAGAAAATAAAGACGACGGAACATGAGATCCTTTTTAAATGGTTATCGAGGAATCCCTCATGCAACAGAGGAAGGAGATGATGGATATGTTTATGCAAATCCTTCGACGACTACCAACAGGTGACGCATCTTCCTTAAGCAGAATCATTGTCCCCTTCAAGGTACAAATCAACTTTGATATTCCTATATTTGAAGGTCAGATAGACAAAGACGTTGTAGACAAATGGTTAAATCTGCTAGAAGGGTATTTTGTTTGTCCATAACTTTTTAAATAGAGAGAAGATCTCTTTTGTGCTCCTCAAAGCCATTCCACATGTCCAATATTGGTGGGAGACTTCCTGTGAGAAAAAGTGAACAAAGGAACCCTCATTATTTATAGTCGCGGTCACCTGGAAGTCCTTCAATGATGATATTAAGGGAACAATACTACCCTGTCAAAAGATATGACAACCAGTATACAAAATGGATCACACTACGGTAGGAAAGAGACCAAGTCATGCCAGAGTTTACAAATATCTTCCATACCTTGCGCACCAAGCTGGGTATCAAAGATTCTGAGAGAAATTTGGTACTCAAGTATCGTGATGCTCTGCATAAATACATACAGGCCGAAATAGAGCTTTTGGACATCTCGTCCTTCGGCATGGCCTATCGATATGTCGTTAAAATCATGTAGAAGATTAAACACAAGACATGGAAATTTGGGCCTGGGAACCCCTCACAACAAAATCCAGGAAAGAATGGCCCCAACTGATAGAACAAAAGACAAAAAAAATATGGACAACATCAGGACAACCATTCCAAGTTGCAAGCAAAGAAGGACACCAGAAAGACAAAGAAAGATACCTAGAAGTGGTGTGACTTCCACAAAAGCCCATGGCATAACATTATTGATTGTCACTCAAAGAAGACATTGGTGGAGGAGTTGAAAGCCTTTGAATCATATACGGGTTTCGACTCGGAGTGAAAACCATAAAGGGGGATACAGATCATTGATGCCGAACCTAGTGCCACCATTTCTACCACCAAGCTCCAACCCGGTGAACCAAACAAGCTAGAGGAAGGCGAACACCTTTTTCATTCACAGATGTGGGTGAAAGGAACCTCACTGCACTTAAACGTGGATAGCGGTAGCCATAATAACCTCATCTCAACAGAGGTCGTCAAGTGGATAGACCCCTCTTCCTACTTCTGACAGGGCATGGGAATCCATCTCAATGGATTACATTTCAGGCCTTCCATCCACCAAGAGGGGAAATGACTTTGTTTTTGTGGTTGTTGATTGCTTTTCCAAGATGGCGATTCTGGTTGCCTGCAAGAAAATCATCACAGCAAAATCCACTGCTAATCTCTTCTTTGAAAGAGTATGGGTACATTTTGGAATCCCACAAACCACTGTCTCAGATCGGGACAGTTAGTTCCTCAACACATTTTTGTGGAGCCTCAGGTCACTGCTAGACACCAAGCTCACCAACTCCACTGCCTTCCACCCCCAAACAGATGACCAAATGGAGGTCATAAATCGGATGATCGTGCATATCTTGCAGATGTAAAATTCTAAGCACCCCCACACATGGGATGAAAGTCTTCCCTATTTTCAACATAGCTACAACCGAGCACTACATAGCTCAACCTACCACAGACCCTTTTAGGTGGGATTGAGATTCCAACCATTAGGCCCCATGGATGTTTCACTACCCCTTGCGGCTACATCAATCGAATCGTCCCCTGCTCCAATCAAAGTTGACAAAGCCACCTGATTCATTGAGCGGATAGAACACATCTGCAAATAGGTTCAATATATTTTACAAAATTCTAATTCCAAGTACAAGCAACACCATGATCAACATCGGGTACCACACAAGTTTCAAGTTGGAGACAAAGTGTGGTTGCACTTGCAGAAAGAGCGCCTTACAGGGGCCCATCAAAATCTTCTCCTGCTCCATTATGGACCTTACACCATCACCAAGGTTGTGGGTGACAATTCCTTTGAGCTCAACATTTCTCCTTTCCTTGGACTACACTCAGTATTCAATGTGGCTCTCCTTCGACTATACTTCCCACCATTATTGGACACCTTAGACATAGCAGAACATTTGAAACCAACAAAGATACACCCTTACTGCAGGCAACATGAATCCAATGATCAGATTATGGAAATGCAAGTCAAGGGAACTCGGCAACAAAGGATCCAACATTATCGGGTTGTCAAAGAAAGGCAACTCATGCACCAAGGGAAATGGCTCACTTGGGGCCAAATTCAACAAATATCTCCTGATTTGATGGGGGAACTCAATGAAATGGATTACGTTGCTTCCAAAGGGGGGAGGATTGATCCAGATGGATTTCAGTGGCCTCCCACCTATTCTAACTAGTTCATTTTTGGCAGTTTTCTAGTTTCGTAGTTTTTAGAAGTTTTTAGGTCCCTGACTTTTGGGGCCATTTTGAGGCCCTAAACAAAGTTTTTAGGGCTCTCCACAGTTAGATTGTAGACAAAGTTAGAGTCTGATGGAAAAATTTGTATTCCTCAGATAGACCTTTCCAATGGGATATCGTGCGCCTAAAACGAAGATCATATGCAAAAGTTATCACCCACCATTGTAATCATCTTCTTGTGAATGAGTGCAATCGTCACATCTCTTCTCAGAGATAAGCCACCGACATTCTAGCAAGCTTCTTTTCTTCTTCATTTTATAGTTTCAACTTATTTCCTTATTGAATAAAAACCAATTTTATTGTATCTTTGTTATTCTATGTTAACATCTTTTAGTAATAATCTGTATTCATTTCGTTCTGCTCATAAAATACGGATCATTGGTATCAGAGCAATCTACTCCTTGTTGTTTTCAATGCATGTCCCTGACAAGGTCTGGGTACAAATAATTGGGTCTTCATCTTGTTTCCCTTAAGGAAAAAATCTCTCGCACGCCCAAGCGACCTCTCATGGAGGGATAAAATAAAGACGACGGAACATGAGATCCTTTTAAAATGGTTATTGAGGAAGCCCTCATGCAACAAAGGAAGGAGATGATGGATATGTTTATGCAAATCCTTTGACGACTACCAACAGGTGACGCATCTTCCTTAAGCAGAAGCATCGCCCCTTCAAGGTACAAATCAACTTTGATATTTCTATATTTGAAGGTCAGATAGACACAGACATTGTAGACAAATGGTTAAATCTGCTAGAAGGGTATTTTTTTTGTCCATAACCTTTTGAATAGGGAGAAGATCTCTTTTGTGCTCCTCAAAGCCATTCCACATGTCAAATATTGGTGGGAGACTTCCTGTGAGCAAAAGTGAACAGAGGAACCCTCATTATTTACAGTCACGGTCACCTGGAAGTCCTTCAAGGATGATATTAAGGGAACAATACTACCTTGTCAGAAGCTATGACGACCCATATACAAAATGGATCACACTGCGGTAGGAAAGAGATCAAGCCATGCCAAAGTTTACAAATATCTTCCATACCTTGCGCACCAAGCTGGGTATCAAAGATTCTGAGAGAAATTTGGTACTCAAGTATCGTGATGCTCTGCATAGAAACATACAGGACGAAATGGAGTTTTTGGACATCTCGTCCTTGGGCACGGCCTATCGATATGTCGTTAAAATCATGCAGAAGATTAAACACAAGACGTGGCAATTTGGGACTGGGAACCCGTCACAACAAAATCCAGGAAAGGATGGCCCCATCCCATAGAACAAAAGACAAAGCAAATATGGACAACATCAGGACAACCATTCCAAGCCACAAGAAAAGAAGGACACCAGAAAGACAAAGAAAGATACCTGGAAGTGGTGTGACTTCCACAAGAACCCATGGCATAACATTGTTGATTTTCGCTCAAAGCAGAGGCTAGTGGAGGAGTTGAAAGCCTCTGAATCATATACGGGTTTCGACTCGGAGTGAAAACCATAAAGGGGGATACAGATCATTGATGCAGAACCTAGTGCCACCATTTCTACCACCAAGCTCCAACCCGGTGAACCAAACAAGCCAGAGGAAGGTGAACACATTTTTCATTCACAGATGTGGGTGAAAGGAACCCCATTACACTTAAACGTGGATAGCGGTAGCCATAATAACCTCATCTCAACAGAGGTCATCAAGTGGATAGCCCCTCTTCCTACTTCTGACAGGGCATGGGAATCCATCTCAATGGATTACATTTCGGGCCTTCCATCCACCAAGAGGGGAAATGACTTTGTTTTTGTGGTTGTTGATCGCTTTTCCAAGATGGTGATTCTGGCCGCCTGCAAGAAAATCGTCACAGCAAAATCCATCGCTAAGCTCTTCTTTGAACGAGTATGGGTACATTTTGGAATCCCACAAACCATTGTCTCAGATCGGGATAGTCAGTTCCTCAACACATTTTTATGGAGCCTCAAGTCACTGCTAGACACCAAGCTCACCAACTCCACTTCCTTCCAACACCAGACAGATGGACAAATGGAGGTCGTAAATCAGATGATCATGCATATCTTGCACATGTACAATTCTAAGCACCCCCACACATGGGATGAAAGTATTCCCTATTTTCAACATAGATACAACAGAGCACTACATAGCTCAACCTACCACATCCCCTTTTAGGTGGGATTGAGATTCCAACCATTAGTCCCCATGGATGTTTCACTACCCCTTGTGGCTACATCAGTCGACTCGTCCCCTGCTCCAATTGAAGCTGACAAAGCCACCTAATTCATTGAGCAGATAGAACACATCCGCAAACATGTTCAATATATTTTATAGAAGTCTAATGCCAAGTACAAGTAACACCATGATCAACATCGGGCGCCACACAAGTTTCAAGTTGGAGACAAAGTGTGGTTGCACTTGCAGAAAGAGCGCCTTACAGGGCCCCATAAAAAGCTTCTCCCGCTCCGTTATGGACCTTATACCGTTACCAAGGTTGTGGGTGACAATTCCTTTGAGCTCAACATTCCTCCTTTCCTTGGACTACACTCGGTATTCAACGTGGCTCTCCTTCGACTATACTTCCCACCATTATTGGACACCTCAGACATAGCAGAACATTTGAAACCAACAGAGATAAACCCTTACTGCAGGCAACATGAATCCAATGATCAGATTGTGGAAATGCAGGTCAAGGGAACTCGGCAGCAAAGGATCCAACTTTATCGGGTTGTCAAAGTAGGGCAACTCATGCACCAAGGGAAATGGCTCACTTGGGGCCAAATTTAGCAAATATTTCCTAATTTGATGGGGGAACTCAATGAAATGGATTTCATTGCTTCCTAAGGGGGGAGGATTGATCCAGATGGATTTCAATGGCCTCCCACCTATTCTAACTAGTTCATTTTTGGCAGTTTTCCAGTTTCGTAGCTTTTAAAAGTTTTTAGGTCCTTGACTTCTGGGGCGATTTTGAGGCCCTAAACAACGTTTTTAGGGCTCTCCACAGTTAGATTGTAGACAAAGTTATAGTCTGATGGAAAAATTAGTATTCCTCGGATAGACCTTTCCAATGGGATATCGTGCGCCTAAAACGAAGATCATATGCAAAAGTTATGACCCACCATTGTAATCATCTTCTTGTGAATGAGCGCAGTCGTCACATCTCTTCTCAGAGATAAGCCATCGCCATTCTAGCAAGCTTGTTTTCCACTGCATTTTATAGTTTCAACTTATTTTCTTATTGAATAAAAACCAATTTTATTGTATCTTTGTTATTCTATGTTAGCATCTTTTAGTAATAATATGTATTCATTTCGTTCTACTCATAAAATACGGATCATTCGTATCAGAGCAGTCTGCTCCTTGTTGTTTTCAATGGATGTCCCTGACAAGGTCTGGGTACAAATAATTGGGTCTTGAACTTGTTTCCCTTAAGGAAAAAATCTCTCGCATGCCCAAGCGACCTCTCATGGAGGGAGAAAATAAATACGACGGAACATGGGATCCTTTTAAAATGGTTATCGAGGAAGCCCTCATGCAACAGAGGAAGGAGATGACGGATATGTTTATGCAAATCCTTCGACGACTACCAATAGGTGATGCATCTTCCTTAAGCAGAAGCATCGTCCCCTTCAAGGTACAAATCAACTTTGATATTCCTATATTGGAAGGTTAAATAGACACAGACGTTGTAGACAAATGGTTAAATCTGCTAGAAGGGTATTTTTTTTGTCCATAACCTTTTGAATAGAGAGAAGATCTCTTTTGTGCTCCTCAAAGCCATTCCACATGTCAAATATTGGTGGGAGACTTCTTGTGAGCAAAAGTGAACAGAGGAACCCTCATTATTTATAGTCACGGTCACCTGGAAGTCCTTCAAGGATGATATTAAGGGAACAATACTACCCTATCAGAAGCTATGACGACCCATATACAAAATGGATCACACTGCGGCAGGAAAGAGACCAAGCCATGCTAGAGTTTACAAATATCTTCCATACCTTGCGCACCAACTGGGTATCAAAGATTCTGAGAGAAATTTGGTACTCAAGTATCGTGATGCTCTGCATAGAAACATACAGGACGAAATGGAGTTTTTGGACATCTCGTCCTTGGGCACGTCCTATCGATATGTCGTTAAAATCATGCAGAAGATTAAACACAAGACATGGCAATTTGGGCCTAGGAACCCCTCACAACAAAATCCAGGAAAGGATGGCCCCAACCCATAGAACAAAAGACAAAGCAAATATGGACAACATCAAGACAACCATTCCAAGACACAAGCAAAGAAGGACACCAGAAAGGCAAAGAAAGATACCTGGAAGTGGTGCGACTTCCACAAGAGCCCATGGCATAACATTGTTGATTGTCGCTCAAAGCAGATGTTGTTGGAGGAGTTGAAAGCCTCTTAATCATATACGGGTTTTGACTCGGAGTGAAAACCATAAAGGGGGATACAGATCATTGATGCGGAACCTAGTGCCACCATTTCTACCACCAAGCTCCAACCCGGTGAACCAAACAAGCCAGAGGAAGGCGAACACCTTTTTCATTCACAGATGTGGGTGAAAGGAACCCCACTGCACTTAAAGGTGGATAGTGGTAGCCATAATAACCTCATCTCAACAGAGGTCATCAAGTGGATAGGCCTCCTGACAAAGTTGCACTCGCATCCCTACAACATTGGATGGCTCCACCAAGGACGTGATCTCCATGTCAGCCAACAGTGTCGCCTGTCGTACAACATCAAGCCCTTAAAATATGAGGTATTGTGTGATGTTTCTCCTCTAGAAGTTTGTAATGTTCTTTTGGGCCAACCTTAAATTTTGTGGAAACATCATGCTTTATATGAATATAGGCCTCGCACTATTGATATTACTTTGAACAGAAAATTGTATAGGATACCCGAGGCAATCCCACCTAGTATTATTTCCTTGATCTACTAAGAAATTCAGGAAGGCCATCTCTCAAACTAGGAAGTTTTTATTCTTCATGATTTTCTCTCAGACTGAGCGAAAGACCACAGCCACATCCAAGGCCTCCGTGGCCGACCTCTCCATGCAGCAAAAGAAAGTGGATAAGGTTTTGGAAGAATACTCAGATATCTTCTCCTCACCTATCGGGGTACCTCTTCACTGTCAGATCAAACATCCCATTGATCTGACCCCCAACGCATCACTGCCCAATGGGCCAGTCTACCACTGCTCTCTGTTAGAGAATGAGAAGATCAAGCAATAGATATAAGAACTGCTCCACAAGAGGCACATCTGTCCCATCTCATCACCTTATGGGAGCCCAATGGTTCTGGTATAGAAGAATTATAGGACCTGGCAACTCTGCATTGATTACCAGACTCTAAATAAAATCACAGTCCAGAATTGATACTCAATTCCATGAATCGATGACCTCCTTGATCAACTCATGGGAGCTAAATACTTCATTAAGATTGATATGAAGTTTGGATACCAACAGGTCCCAATAGAACAGACAGATGTATGGAAGACTGCCTTCAAGTTGAAGGTCTTTTTGAATGGTTGATCATGCCCTTTGGTTTGAAAAATGCTCCAACAACTTTCATGAGGATGATGGATGATATCCTACAACCTTTCACCAATACTTTTGTAGTGGTTTATCTGGATGACATCCTCATCTACAACAAGACTTGGGTGGAACACTTGCAACATATTCAATAGGGTCTACACACCCTGCAACAACACAAGCTATATGCCAACTTGGAAAAATGATCCTTCAGCATGGGCAGGGTCCATTACCTAGGCTACATCGTTGATCATCATGGTGTGCATGTGGATCCAACTAAGATCTAGGTCATCCATGAATCACCAACCCCAACCACACTCAATGAGCTTCGGAGCTTCTTAGGCCTGGCGAATTTCTATCGCAGGTTTGTGTTGGGATTCTCCCATATTGCATGGGCCCTCAGCTAAGTAACCAGGGGTGGTGGTAAGGAGAAATTTGTGTGGGTCCTGTCATAAAAACAAGCGTTCAATTATTTAAAGCAGAACTTATTCTCAGCCCCAGTAATTTCATTACTGGACCTGCAATAACCTTTTGAGATCGAGACATATGCTTCAGACTATGTTGTGGGCATCGTTCTCACTCAGCATGGCCACCCAAT
The DNA here is from genome assembly GCA_010110895.2 of Picea sitchensis. Classification (NCBI taxonomy): domain Eukaryota; kingdom Viridiplantae; phylum Streptophyta; class Pinopsida; order Pinales; family Pinaceae; genus Picea; species Picea sitchensis. The sequence goes on from SNQJ01S0033955.1 coordinate 95,182, forward strand.
GGCCTATCATAGTAAGACACTATCAGATGTTCTTCATAAGTACCCTAATTACGACAAAGAAATGTACTCTATTGTGAAAGCCTTCCACCAGTGGAGACATTACATTCTTGGGAAGTAGATAGTCATCGACACTAATCATAAGCCTCTGCAGTTCATGCAGACACAAGGAAAATTGCAAAATGAATGCCATTAGAAGTGGTCCACATACTTGCAGCAGTTCCACCTCAACATCAAGTGTAAAACATGAAGTACCAATCGATTCGTTGATTTCCTCAGCTGACCTCCAGTTGCGACCCTCACCACAGTGCTAGACTCTTGCGGCCATGAGACCTCTAGATGGCCCCACCTCTATGAGACAGACCTTGAATTGGCCACCACCTACCAAATGTTGGACGCAAACTCAGTTGTCGCTAATTTCCATCTTCGGGATGGGATTTTGTGCCATATGGGCCATCTCAAAGTTCCCTCACGCGAATGAGCGAAGCTGGTTTGTGAAGCCCACTACAATCGGGTGGCCAAAAACTTCGGCATCGAAAAGACAGTGGTAGTGTTGCAGAAACATTTCTATTGGCCAAAACTTCAACATGATGTCGGTAAGTATATCAGGTCTTGCACTGCTTACGCTATCACCAAACCGACCACTAAGAAACAGGGCTTGTACACCCCTCTTCCTACTCCTGACAGGGCATGGAAATCCATCTCAATGTATTACATGTCGGGCCTTCCGTCCACCAAGAGGGGAAATGACTGTGTTTTTTTGGTTGTTGATCGCTTTTCCATGATGGCGATTCTATCCGCCTGCAAGAAAAGCATCACATTAGAAATCACTGCTATACTATTATTTGAACGAGTATGAGTACATTTTGGAACTCAACAACAAAGGATCCAACCTTATCAGGTTTTCAACGCAGGGCAACTCATCCACCATGGCAAATTGCTCACCCAACGCCAAATTCAACAGAAATTTGCTCATCTCATGGGGGAACTCAACGCAATGGATACCATTGCTTCCTACGGGGGGATATTGATCCAGATGGATGTCGGTGGCCTCCCACCTATTCCAACTAGTTCATTTTTTGCAGTTTTTCAGTTTCGCAGTTTTTTCCTAGTTTCTAGGTCCCTGACTTCCAGGGCCATTTTGAGGCCCTAAACAACGTTTTTAGGGCTCTCCAAAGTGAAATAGTACATGAAGTTAGTGTTTTATGGAAAAATGTGTAGTCCTCATATATACCTTTCCAACGAGCTATCGTGTGCCTAAAACGAAGATCGTATGCAAAAGTTACGACCCCAGGAAGTTGATGTACTAGCTTACCCCAATGGGGCCCACATGACTTTTGGCGTTTCATCTCCTAGGGTTAGGTCTTTGGATTTATAGGGTTTTGAAATTTATGCTTATTGTAAAAATTCCTTGAGAGCCTCATTGTAATCAACTTCTTGCGAATGAGCACAGTCATCACATATCTTCTCACAGATAAGTCGCCACCATTCCAATAAGCTTGTTTTCCGTTGCATTTTATAGTTTCAACTTATTTCCTTATTGAATAAAAACCAGTTTTAATGTATCTTTGTTATTCTATGTTAGCACCGTTTAGTAACAATCTGTATTCATTTCATTCTGCTCATAAAATTCAGATCAGATTATGACTTTGTTTCTCTCCCTTCTATATTTTTTTCTTCCTTAATTAGTTTTTAATTTACTTTAATTCACCAATTTTCACGTCGTTCAAAATTGGGCTTTATTTGTCAGTTAGGTCATTAATTTATTTTAGTGCTCAAGCTCTCTCCTATTTTCATCAGGGTTTTGATTGTCAAATTGTGATTCCAATTAACCCGTGGCTCAAATTTTTGGACCTAGATCTCGAACTTTGATGAAGTCTTGCCTACATTTTTAAGCCTAAGTTCATGATCACCTCAATTCTCCAATCCGGGCCTTCCTTCACAAATTCATCTACTCTCTTTCCTTGATTTTGTGATCGAACCCAACTAGCAAATCAAGACCTTCCTACTTGAACGCTTTTATGAATGGATCATGAAGTTTAAGAGTTTGAATTCAAGTTCTTCCTTTTCAAAGCCAAATTTTGACGTTGTGATCAGGCCTTGTTCATCCACCTTTTAGAATTTCTCTCCAACTTTGATACCAAGCCCAATTTTTTAATCAAGTCATTCGTCTACTTTTGGTACTTGAAATTCCTCTTGATTTCCAAATTGAATCTGATTTTCTATTCAAGCATCCTATCAACCCATGGTTCAAACTTTGAACTTGCTTTTGAATTTGATGAAGTTTTGGTCGAAACCTTTTTTATCCTAATTTCATGATCGACTTGATTCTCAAATTAGGACCTCTTTTCACTACTTCACATCTTCCCTTGTCCTTATTTTTCAATTGGCCCTGACTACCAAATTTGGGCCTCCCTCCCCAAATACTTGTATGGCGAAGTCCCAATTTCATGATTGGCCTCGACTACCGAATTGGGGCCTCCTTACTTGAAAATTTGTATGAGCGGATACTAATTCTTACGCCGGTCTCGATTTTCAAATTGGATCCCGAATTTTTTCAAACTTTGGTAATACATGCAATTTCACTTTTGAGTTCGAAATATAAACTTAAGTTCGACGCAATACATGCATCTAAATTCAATCTTTTTACTCTCAAATCTTAGAATAATTTGAATTTATAAAATGAGTTTGATGGAATAATTGATTTGATTTTAAGGTGAACCCCATTGGCCTTGTTCTTGACTCACTAACATGTAGGTACTTTATATGGCACAAAAGAAGCCACTTCTTCTAACCAAGTGGAGCATCTTATTAACCAGATGAATTTGAACAGACAAAGGAGCAAGGTATGTGATGCCATGGTGACTCCATCGACACTACGGATGCTCACGAGAAGTGGATCAACACCATAGAGAAGTGAAACAATATATCCACTCAAATTTTCAGCCCCATTTAAGCAAAATCTTGTGATTATCATTATTACCCGAAAGATCAATTGAATATTTAAAGAAAATCAACTCCATACTATCTATCTTCCATAAAATCTACCGATTCACTAAATATGTATGATTGGGATACTCTAGGTTCATGTTATGCAAGAATGAATTAAATAATACATTTGTTAGAATTATAAGGTACAAGTTTCCTAAAAATTTAGGCTTCCTATTAATAGATATGATTGAATAGTAATGATTTAGAGATTCATGAGCTCAACCATTGTGTTTCCATCTGTTGAGCTCTCAACAACCCCCATAGTTTTGAGTTTTACTTGGGGATCCTCTTTTCTCCTTTTAGTTTGAATACGATTTATTTAGGCTTTGTATAGACATTGGTTCCTCGTTTGCTTCAAAACCCTAATCATTCTTTCGAAAATGGAAAAGTCAGACAAGCCTTCATGTCTCACTTGCTTGATTATAACTTGGTTTCTTATCCTTCCATTACTTTAACTACTTTTTCCTCAGTCGATTTTTAGTTTAACTTAGTTCAAACTTGAGTCCTTCCTTTTAAGTTTGACTAGTCATGATCAAGAATTTCTCCTTCATCTTTTCACTTCATTTTAATTTTTCCTCGATCTCTAAATTGGGCCTGTTTGTTGATAGGGTCATTCATTTGTTTTCAATGCTCGATCTCTCTCTTGATTTCATAATCGGGCTTGATTTCCAAATATAAATTTTGATGAAGTCCTTAAAGTTTTTTAAGCTCAAGTTCATGATCAACTAAATTCTCAAATTGGGGTCTCCCTTCACAATTTCATCTATGCTATTTCCTCAACTTCATTATCAGGCCCAACTGCCAAATTGGGACTTGCCTACTTGAACACTTTTATGAACCGACCCTAATTGTTATGAGTTTGAATTTGAATTCTTCCTTTTCAAAGCCAAAATTTGATGTTGTTATTGGGCCTTGTTCCTTTCACCTTTTCAAATTTCTCCGACTTCGAAATCTAGCCCGATCTATTGATTGAGTCATTCATCTAGTTTTGGCACTTGAAATCCCTTTCGATTTCCAAATTAAATTCGATTTTCCAATCAAGCCTCTTGTTAACCCATGGTTTGAACTTTGAACATGCTCCCAAATTTAACGAAGTTTTGCTCGAAACCTTTTTTTAGTCTAACTTCATGATCGAAATGATTCTAAAATCAAGACCTCTCTTCATTAGTTCACCTTGTCCCTAGTCATGATTTTATAATCAACTTCGACTACCAAACTGAGGCCTCACTATTTAAACATTTGTGTGGATGGGTTCCAATTCTTAGATTGTTCTTGATTTCCAAATTAGATCCCTTTTTTTGAACTTTTGCAGTACATGTAATTGCCCTTTCGATTTCGAAATACATTAATTCACGAAGCACTGGGAATTCTAAAGCAATGATAATTCGAGAAAGGTAATTCTATCAATTCGAGAAGCACCAAGTGATTTCCTCTCACAACTACTAAAAGGATTTTGATGAAATACTTTGTTTAATTTTAAAATATTATTGTATGGTATTAGTCAATGATTATGCATTGATGAACATAATTATTACTCTCTGCACTCTCTCATTTTACACTTTCTCATTTTTAAATTGTGTTAAGATTTTATAGAATTTTCCTACCCTCTAAATAAAATGATGTTAGAAAAATACAAAACATGATTAATAATACTAATAGATATTATTATGCAAAATAACTTGAAACAAATATAAAAGGAATGCGACCACCCAACATAGAGAAAGAGAGAAACAAAAAAAATGAGATATGTTCAAACTTTCCTCTATATAGAAAACCATAAAATATTCAAATGAAGGACTTCCACATATGAGATATGTTCAAACTTTCCTCTATATAGAAAACCATAAAATATTCAAATGAAGGACTTCCACATACTATGCTGAAGTCTCATTTATTTTCATGATAATGATCATCCTGAGATAATGATAATGATAATGATATACGTTTATTTTCATGATAATGATCATCCTGAAACGGGGTCTACTGAACTGTGGGGATTGGGATTGCCATTGGCATTGGCATGCTTAGTCTTCTTTATATTCGTCAACATGTCCAGCACTGTACTCATGGGAGGCCTCTCCTTTGGATCGCTCCGGCAGCACACAACTCCCAACCTCAGCACTGCTAGAATTTCTTCCATTATCGAATGTGCAGCTGCGTCGGTTGCTTCTCCGTCCATTGCTTGTGAAAGTGAAGGATCAATCACTTCCGCCACAATAATCTCTGGGAACTGATCACCCTCCAAACACCATCTCACCCATTCTGCCATCGAATTAAATCCCACCGGAAGTCCATCTGTGGGTGATCTTCTTGTTACCATTTCTAATAGTAACACTCCATAGCTGTACACGTCTGCCTTTGTAGATATTTTCTCGCCATATCCAAATTCTGGTACGCATACAACAAAGCAGCATAAATATAAATCTTGGTATGAATCCCTAATTAATACGTTCACATAAATAATATAAAGGACTCACCTGGTGCAATATAACCAATCGAACCTCGAATGGTGCTGGATAGTGTGGCTCCCATTATTTGTGGGTCAATTATTCTTGAAATCCCAAAATCACAGACATGGGCTTCCATGTCTTGATCAAGAAGAACAATGCCAGGTTTCAGATCGCAGTGAACAATCTTTCCCATCCCTGTTTCGCTGTGCAAGTAATTGATAGCTTGGGCAATACCAGTAGCGATTTTGTACCTGGCTTCCCATGTGAGTTGACATACTGGAGAGTGATGAAGATACTTTTCCAGGCTTCCATTGGGCATAAACTGGATCACTAGAGCCCTTGTGTTTGAATTTGAGAACGCTCCAAGAATTTTCACCAGGTTACGATGCCGAATCTTACCCAGGACCTCGCATTCCTTGAGAAAACTTCGCCGGGATTCGTTGTAGGCCAGTTCGAGGGTTTTGATAGCAACCACTTGACCGTTCCTTAGAATCCCCTTGTATACTTTGCTCCATGCGCCTGTGCCGATGATGGTGGCTTCACTGAAACCGTTGGTAGCATCTGACAGATCTGATAATTTTAACTTTAAACCCTCTGCAAAAGAGAGGGTTTCGGTTTTCTCATGACTAGATGAACGAGAAGCTGATCTGTAGTAACAGTAATACCAGAAGATTGAGCATAGAAACAATGTTCCTGCAAGTACTCCCGCTATTATTGCCACCCGTGTCCTCTGACCATCGTCTTCGGTATTACTTTCTGCTTGATCTTTTCGGTAGCAAGATTCGTTAAGTGGAAAACCGCAGAGAAATTTATTGCCCAGATAGGAAGAATTAGTGAATGTATTGAACTGACGGCCTGCACTCACATATTACAGTATTCAGTGCTAAGTGTAGTTCTGTGCAGTAATTTCAAAATATAGTGAAGAGATTGGAGTACAAGAAAGAGAAGAAGAAGAAAAAAAAAAAAAAAAAAAAAAAAAAAAAAAAAAAAAAAAAAAATAAATAAACATATATCACAACCTATCAGTTCATTACCTGTTGGAATCCTACCAGAGAAGTTGTTGTATGACAAATTCAGGACTGCCAGACCGTCTATATCCGTCAACGCCGTTGGTATTCGGCTGTCGAAAAGGTTTATAGATAAATCCAGCGATTCTAGCAGGTTTAAATTACCAAGTGCAAGCGGGATATTGCCACTGAGACTGTTTCTGGAAAGGTTCAAATTTCTAAGGCTACTCAACAATCCCAACTCAGAAGGAATCCGCCCACTTAGTTGATTTCCAGATAGATCCAAAAATGCCTGTGTCGAAAAGAAATATGTGTAGAAGAGCCCCGTTCCTTTGAAATTCAGTATGAGTTTGTCCTGCCACAGCGTTTCAGGCTGAGACTCTGCTAGCCCGTTTTTTGTCAGAGCTTGCAACAGACCAATCTTTGAGGGGATCTCACCAGAGAAATTATTGTTTGAGAAATCCAGAAGTTGCAGGGCGCTGAGATCCCAAAGCCAATCCGGTAAATTTCCTCGCAATCGATTATAGCCCACTGTTATGACGCGCCAGTTCTGGTTCTATCCCCAGCTTTCTGGTAGTCATCCACTCAAGTAATTATCAAAAACATCTATTAGTACCACACTGGTACGATTACTGAACGTTAGAGAAGGATGCACTCGGGTGAGCTTGTTTCGGTTAAGAGACAAGCTATGCAGGTTCATTAACCGCCCTATTTCCGCAGGAATCTCTCCTACCAAAGAATTGTTATTTAGCTTTAGATATCTCAACATCGAACAATTTGCTAGAAAGGGCGGGACAAGGCCAGAGAACTGGTTGTTAGACAGGTCTAAGTATGTTAGGCGGGTCAGATTGGCGAGAAAGGAAGGAATATTGCCTCCTAATTTGTTAAGATTGAGATCTAGGAAGTCAAGGTTCACAAGCCTCCCGAGTTCAGCAGGCAATTCTTGGGAAATACTATTATTTCCCAGATTTAAATTCTTAAGACGTTTGAGTTTACCGACCTGAGGAGGTATGCTTTCACTGATACGGTTGTTGTAAGCTAGAAACACTTACAGGCTTGTCAGATTGCCTATTTGTGGAGGTATTCTACCAGTGAGATTGTTGGAAAACAAAGCCAACTCACGCAACATTTTTAACAGTCCCAATTCAGAAGGAATGGTTCCTGACAACCTATTTTGAGACAAATCAAGGACTTCCATCTTTTTTCAGCTTACCAAATTCAGAAGGAATGGTTCCAGACAACCTATTTTGAGACAAATCAAGGACTTCAAGCTTCTTCAGCTGACCAAATTCAATAGGAATTATTTCAGACAACCAATTTGCTGAAAAATTGATATGCAGAAGCTCAGTCAGCTCACCTAATTGGGAAGGAATTGTTCCGTTAAGCATATTATCGTCAAGCCTGATCACGGTCAACTTCTGTAATGAAGTTGGAATCTCTAGCGGTATGTTGCCATGCAGCTGGTTCCGGCTGAGATCCAGCACTGTCAAATTCCTCAATTTGCCAATCTGAGAAGGAATTGGGCCAGAGAATGTATTCGAAGAGAGGTTAAGGTCGATGAGATACCTGAGTTGGCCAAGCTTTCCATCCAGAGTGCCTGTAAGATTGGCCGCTGCGAGATTAAGCTTCTCCACTCTTGAAGTCGGTCCATGGCTGCATGAAACGCCTCTCCAGTTGCAAGGATTGAAGTCGGTCCATGGCTGCATGAAACGCCTCTCCAGTTGCAAGGATTGCTGTTGGTGCTTGAATTCCAACCAGCCAAAACACCACTTGGGTCACTGACGATCCTCCTCTTAAACGCTAGTAATGCATTAACAACATCATTCCGCTGCGTCTGATCAACTATATTCATGGAAGGATAACTAACTCTTGAAGAAGCAAAAATGGTATTTGATTTTGGAAATTGGCAGAGCTGACATTGCCCGAGTAGAAGAATGCCATAGAAGGCCAGAAACGATAACAATAAGAAGAGCAAAGCCATGGAAACAAATCTAACGCTCTGGATATGTGATTACAAAAGGAGTGGTTGAAGCGAAAGAGGTGAGGTGAGGTGATATATATACAAGGATAGAGCAAATAGTTGGTAGCTCCGATTCGAAGAAACGAAAGCTGAAATCGTCAAGGTCAAATTTCACGTTTTTTAAGAACAGGTAATAGTTTTTTTCAACTATGACCTTATGGAAAGTGGATTTAATTTTTGTAATTTCGATCAGTTTATTTGCTTAAATTTTGGTTAGAAATTGAGAAAGATGGATGAAATTGGAGATTTTAGTTGTTGAGATTGTATAATCTAAATTTTTTTTTTACTTTCTATCTATTTATTTGTTTAATTTTAATTAAAAATTGAAAAAGATAAATGAAATTATTGAAAGCTATTGAGAGAATAGGGATTATAAGCCCACGAACTAGCACGAGGTGGGGGTCCAAGTGATTATACCATTACAACTTGCTTGGACCTCCTTCTTTAGGGCACTTGATCTTTCTTTATCTAAGTTTAGGAGCTCAAGGTGTTAGGATCAATGCATTAGTAGAATACTCGTACGAGCTCTAAAGTCAAGTAGCTCTTTCTTCTGTAGCCGGCACTACAAAGGAGCCGTAAACAATAAGTATCCAAGCGTGAGGTGAGACTGACTATTCGGCACCTCGTAAAGGATGAAATCGACGGAAATACTGACACACTCTTTTTTCACTTTGATAGATGTTATAAAGTAGCCAATGGAACAGTGCTCTTTCAATGGAAAGTGTTGATAGACTGACTCTGACACACCTATACCTAAGGAGCCTAAGAAATCAAATCATAAGGAGCCGAATCGAAACAGAAACCTTGCCTCTTGTCTTTCTTCTTTGATTGGACATGACGAGGAGACCGGCAGTAGCCCGTAGTAATCTCATTACATAAACTTCCTTACCGCCCTAGTAACGTTGGTTTACAGAGCGGAACGGAACAGAGCGTTTCACTCCATTATGAGGCTCCGTTAAAAGGCCCATCATTTATACTTTACATTTTTGGCATCTGAGTTACCTGTAAAAACATAATGAGATACATAAAGAGAAAGAGAGAGCTCGCTTAGATAAAGATACAGAGAAAGACTGTTGCCGGGCGAGCCAGGTGCCGGCCCAGGAAAAGGTCCGCCCCTCTGCCTTGGATAAAGAGAGCTTGTAGCAAGGTGCCCGGGTTCAAGGGTGCATTCTTTTCCCTTCAATAAATAAATAGGAAAATAAAAATCTTAATATTTTAATTGTAGTTTCTTACTCTATTGTGTGATAATTTAATTTATTTTATTTTATTTAATTAAATAAATTTAATTATTTTATTTAAATAAATTTATAAATTTAAATACTCTATTAATCTTGACATTTATCTTTATAGATCTATGAAGTAGCTGGAATAAAGTTTGTTGACATTGGTTACATCAATGATATCAATAGTTTTAAAGAAAACATCTTGTTTATTTAATGGGTTATTTCTTGAAATGAAATTTTGATATTAAGGTGTTTTAAAAAGAAAAGTTCTAAAAATTTAGATGTTAATAAATTATATGATATTTTGTTGTTGAATAAATTATATGATTTTTTGTTTTTTTCATAAGAAGTTTTGATATTAAAGTGTTTTGAAATGAAAATTTTTAGAAATTTAGATGTTAATAAATTATATGATTTTTTTTGGGTGAAATTTTTTTTTTTGACATTAAAGTGTTTTGAAATGGAAAATTAAAAATTTAGATGTTGAATTTGTAGAATATTTATTGTGAAAGAGATAAAGAGGTTTAAAATGAAAAGTTATATGATATTTTGATGTTGAATAAATTATATGATTTTTTTTTTAAGAAAAAAAAAAGCTTTGATATTAAGGTGTTTTGAAATGAAATTTTTTAGAAATCTATATGTTTATAAATTATATGATTTTTTTTTTTTGAAAAAGAAAGTTTTGACATTAAGGTGTTTTGAAATGGAAAGCTAAAATTAGAATATTTATTGTGAAAGAAATAAGGAGTTTTGAAATGAAAAGCTTAAAAAACTGAAATTTAAAAAAATATATATATTGAATTTGTGAAATATTTATTTGAAAGGGAAACTTTGACTTAAAGTGTTTTGAAAAAAAATCGATGTGAACTTTGAAGGACATTTGGTTTGAAATAAAATATTTAGATGTGGACTTTGAAGTTAAAACGGAACTTTGATCCAAGAAATTGGGTATCATTTCTTAATAGCATTTTTATTTGTGTTTTGAATGTAACTATGTCAAAACTCTGGGATCTAGAGCGCGCAGACTTACTCGGCAGCGCAGTTGCAAACACTAGGCAGTTCAATATTTTGTCTGTGAGTTCTCAGAATTTAATGCGCAGTTTCAAGACTGCCGGGTAGATATAACACTAATAAAGTAATTTTTTGTTATAAAAACTAACATTGTATTATTCTTAGCACATAAATTCACATATATATTTTTAATACACATATATATTTTTAATACAGATTCAAGAATATATAAACCTACTTAAGTTTGAGGAGATAAAGTTTGAATAGATATACAGAAAAAGTATTTTCAAAATATTTACATACAACATAATGTAAAATTTAAAATCATTCATGTGCACAACTCATAAATATATCAACACACAAATACTTAATGTATTACCAACTTGACTACTACGCAATGTTTTCAAAATACAATACTATACTTCAATTTCAACAATTTCTTCAAACTTTCAGAAACACACCTTGTACTCTGAAATTTTTCCAACTCCTTTCACAACTGCTTCTAGGTATGACTTGACTTAAACTTAAAGCTCATTACTTATAATTAATATCTCTAACAAAAACACTGCCTACATTTTGTCTTCAACACAAAATCCTCATTTGAATCGATGCTTTACAAGAAAATACGACGTGCTTTTGAGGGCCCATTTTTGGTTGTTTCTTACACTCGGGTGTGAATAGAGGAAGGATTTTGAATATCAGAGTAAGTAGAGGCGAAGAAAAATAATATGTTGGATTCACACTACAATACGGTGGTACTTATGCTAGCTTTAAGCCACCGTTTGCAAATGTATTCCATCCATAAGTTGCTTCTTCGCAACTGTCAATACACAATGTTTAATATTAGATTTCTGTCTATCCTCAAATTCAGATATATATTTACTATTTATTATTAATGTTTAATTCAGATATAAACATTAAATTATATATATATATATATATAACATAATTCAGATATAAACATTAAATTATTATTAATGTTTATATTAAATTTATTAATTTAATTAAGATGTATTTGAAATTTTTTAATTATGTTATTGATCTTTTTTTTTTATATTTAATAGTTTTTTACAAATAAATATGAAATGATATATATTTTTAGTGTATATATAGATAAATATTTAGTTACTATAGATTTATGGTATGAGTTTGACATAGACTTATAGTATGATGAGTTTGATATTCATTGTTTGCATTTTTTTCCATAATCAAATTACAATAATTAACTTATTAAGTTGAGTTTTGTTTGCAATTTTCTCCATATAGTGTAAAATCAAGGTTTGATAATTATTATAGTAACCCATTGTTCAAGCGAAGATTTCATATATGTATGGTGTTGTAACAGAGATTATCAATCAGACGTCAACAAATACAATGACTTCAATACCTTTTATATGCAGGCAGCTTCAAGAACAAAAGGAGGCTCAAGTGCCTCACCAGTGATTAATTGTCATGAACAAGCAGTTGGGCTAAATGTTGGAAGCAACACTAACACTTCTTCTGCCTTTTATCTTCCGCTGGATCGAGTGGTAAAAGCATTGAAAATTTTACAGAAATGCAACAATATTGCTATCCATATTCCTCGAGGAACACTCCAGATGACCCTTGTCCACAAGGGATTTGATAAGGCACGTCAGTTAGGGCTTCAAGGCAAGACTGAACAATTTATGAGACAAGCTTTTCCTGCTGAGACGGGAATTCTTGTCATAAAATCCGTGGTGCCTGGAGGACCTGCTGACAAGATGCATTTAGAGCCCGGGGATCTACTTGTTCGTGTGAATGGTGAGCTTGTAACACAATTCTTGAAGTTGGAGACAATGTTGGATGAGTCCGTTGGAAAGACTATCGATTTAGAGGTTGAAAGGTGCGGTGATACTGTAAAAGTTATTTTGGAGGTCCAGGACCTGAAATCTATAACTCCATATTATTTCTTGGAAGTAAGTGGTGGCGTGATTCATCCTCTATCGTACCAACAAGCTAGGAATTTCTTCTTTAATTGTGGTCTAGTATATGTTGTGGAACCAGGGTATATGTTGTCAAGAGCAAGATGTATGGTTATGCAGGAGGACTGCCTGCCTTCATTGCAACAGTCGTCATTCATGGACGAAAGGATGTCGAGCCGCCTTCAGAGTTTGCTATAGTAAGAATCACAGGAACTTTAAATTTCTTCGTTCTATACCGAAAAAGATTTCAAATCTGCGGCCAAAATTGCTACAGAGAAAAGCTCATTCGAAACAGTTCAACCATCCGAGAATTTCGATCTTTGGTGTCATTTGTGTCGTTTTCCGTACAAAAACAAAGTGTTGGGACTCTATGTTTTTAAACTTTGAATTGGACCATATCTTTCGACACCAAAATCGTTACGCTCGTGATCTTGCATGGAAAGGATTTCGCAACATAATTGTACACCATCCTATCTAGTCCCTGAATGAGATTCGAAATAGTTGCGCGAATCCAAATGATGCCATGAAATTTCTTGGGAAATGGCTTCTTCACATCGGTCGCTCGAATGTAATGCCTCGTTGGTTGCATGCATTAGGGTTTCATGTGGACGTGAGGCAAATTAGGGTTTTGATTAGAGATCTATGCACGTTGAAGAAAGCCAAGAGTCGTTACTCTAATAACCTTGTCCAAACTGGCAGAAAAGAGGTCAGAAACGAGGTCAGTGAATAACTAGAGAAATAGAGCATGGGTCAGATTGGAAGAGGCAGAGAATTCTCCTAAGAATGCAGAGAGATGTTTTTTACACGCTAGAAATGGAAGACAAATGGAGCTAAGAATATCTTTTAGTGATAGGGATGAGCGATAATGGCATTCCAAACCATCGATGTCTGAATCATCATCAAATCCATCAGATATTACATTAGATTTGAGTACAATCATATTTGATGCTCTGAAAAAAGTTGGCAGAGAGGCAAGTAAGAAAAAGGGCAGTGTAATATATTAAACATTGAAAAGGAAGCATGCCAACGTCAAATTCACATTTAAATATAGATGAAACTGTCGGGTTGGCCATCTTGTTTCTACTCTTCTTGTTCAAACCACAGAGAAAGGTAGTGTTCATTTTGTTGCCATTTCTGTGAGGTTTGTTTGGCACTGCCCAACACTCTTTAGTCATTACGTTCGAGGGGACGGACAAATTCGTTGAGGTTTTTAAGTCGAATCCAGCAAAAATGAGCGTTTTCAGTTTCCAGTTGTTAGTGGGCAGGAAGCTATTGTCTTCTACTCCGACACCTTCTGGTAGTGGAGATGAGCACACTTGGCGTTATGGTCCTTCTGTCAATGAGGGCACTGCAGACTCCGATATAACTGTCATTCTTGCAGCTATGGTATGTGCTCTCATATGTTCGCTCGCCATCAACTGGATGCTCAAATGCACCCGCTGCTACAGCAGTGGAATGGGTGACGACTCATCCGATGAGGCAATGATTCTATTGATCAACAATGGATTAAGGAAGGCAGCCATGAAAGCAAGGTCGATTGTTGTTTACATATCTGCCTCTAAACCGATAGGCTTGGCCAGTGATTTCCCCATATGCTTGATCGAATTCGGGAAAGGAGAAAAGGTGTGAGGGTTGCCCAAGTGCCATCATGGCTTCCACATGGAATGCATTGATAAATGGCTCTGCTCGCACTCTTCCTGCCCTATGTGTAGACAATCCCTGAATCTCCTTGGCCAAAACAAAAATCCCAGAGGCGCTCCAGTTGCTCAGGCCACCGAATCAAACTGCAACATATGCTCGAAGAACTTAAGAAAATAGTGGATAGATAAGGTTTTCAACTGGCTTTAAGCGACCCAGGAGCCGACGTGTTGGAGAACCTCCAGAGGGAAAAGTTCACTGAATTTCTTGGGCAGAACTGGTTGTTCGTCACTGTTGGCGAGGGTGTGGAAGTTTGCAAATCTCTACTACATGATCATAAGCAAAAAAAATAAAATTAGTACGAGCGAATGACATGAATAAAATCAAATCAATACCAAGGAGCACCCATACGCCACTTGTCAAAGGTTAGTAACTCTTCAAGAACTGGCGGAGCATCTGGCAGTCACAGAAGTTCCAGAAACCAAACTGTTTCAGATTCCTGGAACACAAAGAATTTTAGATCTTTCTTTTAAAAGATAGATGTATGTAACAGATAAGGGGGTGGGAGTGCAGCGCTGGGGGAAAACCTCTGTGAAGAGGGGTCCTTGTGTAATGCTGAGTTATTTTGTAAGCCAGATTGGATAAATAAAGATGATTTTTTACTTGTGACTGTGAGATTCATCACGGTCGATTTCTTTCAGCATGTTCTTCTTTTCTTTCAACTGTGTTAATCTGTTTGGATTTCATTTTATATGCTCCTTACTTGCAGTTGATATTGTCATTATCATATTGTTTATTTCTTCCTTATCCCGTCACAACTGCATTACAATTTTGTTTTCTTCTAACTGATGTGCTTCGTTATACTTTAGTACGACCACTACTATAACGAATGGATTTTGGTTTTCTGTAATTGTTTGCTATCTTTCCTCTACACTAGCTATCAGCGGGTGTAAGACCAGTCTACACTTCTGGAATTCTGCATATATTCTCTGCTACATCGGCCTTTCCTTTCCTTTTTTTCTGCTACCACACCCGATTATCAAAGCGCTGAAAGATAGACTTACTTCGCCTCACTTTCCGTAAGTTATTTGACCACTGCTATTATCCCCTATCCCCGGTTTTCACTTGACTCCATGCCCAATGGACCATTTCCCTGGTTTAACCCTCAAACTCTAAGAATCCAAGACCATCATTTACCCATAAATCTGCCCACCTTTTTAAGCTTATTGAAGATCATTTTGTGACATTGTTCAAGAGATCCCTCTCAGGTTGGAGGAGGGCAGATTCCAATCCAAAGTGGTTCGAGGTTGCCTCGAGATTGATTTGCTGCAACCCATTTTAGTTCTGAGTGTCAACATATGGGGTGAGTGCATGAAGATGGTGGCAATGAGGTGAGTAGGAACACACACTCACACGAACGCGTGCGTGTTTCTAGGAACGTGCACACATTCCTAATGTGATTGTTTTGGCAAACCCCAAACCTCCACTCAACAAGCTATGTAGGCACATTCCCAAGAACGTGTGCACGTTCCTTAGAATATGTGTACAAGAACATGTGTGTGTTCCAAAAAAAAATTGAAATA
>SNQJ01S0033955.1:131499-150202 GCA_010110895.2 Picea sitchensis
CGTTACTTAATATTTCGTGAATCCCTTAATATAGTGGTTGTTCGTTCCAATTAGGTCCTTCTAGTCTGTACAATTTGAAAGGAAAACTTGTTTGTTCTTATCAACACATAATCTTATAATAGGTAGAAATATTTTAGAATTATTACTTGTATCTTCTTGATTAACTTATTACTTTAACTATTGTAACTCTATTCTTGCCTCGTCTAATACACAATGGCCTATACTACTATTTGTAATTTACATTATATTCCTACCAAAAATGAAAATCCTCAATCATTTTTCCAGTCCATTCTATATAATAATAGCATTGTCCCTATAACAAATAACATGTTGTGATCCTATAGTTTATTGTGTTATAATAGTGGTCAAACCTACGACAATAACTCCAAAGGAACTTTAACTAGGTGTATCTTACAATGAATATACCAAACAAAATTAATAGCATTCATTCCAAAATTAATTCCAGAGATATGATTCATTCAGATTTTCGTTTAGTCCATTCTATCAGATTTAAGTTCCACAACTTTTGAATAGGCTTCATCCATAGAAATACTTTGATGCAAAATTTACAGATGTGTTCTATCAGATATATAACTAATCAACATTCATCCAGAGAAAGGTTGGAATAACATATCTAAACCAATTTGCAGGAAGACAAAGGGAACAACCATGTTCCTCCCAACCATAGAATAGGGCAGCGAAAACCACTTGTCCTGTTCTCCCCCTAGCCTGACCATGAATCCATGAGGGAAAACTTGGAACTCCTCCTCAGCAATGTCTTCCTCTATCAGTAGCCTTCTCCTTGCCTCACACTCAGCAAAATAGTGTTCATAACAATAAGCAATCAGTAGTTCTTTTCCCCCAGCATACTAGGCAGCGTCCTGCCTCCTCACATATGCCATATATCCAAGATTATTTTTGCCTAGGTATTTTCCCTCCCTTGGGAATTTTCGCATCTTTCCAAATCCCTGATTTTCAGGGGCTGCCAATGGCCAAATTCCTGATTTTCCACTTGTAACAATCAGCCCTAAGGTAGTCCCAACATGTTCCCCACTCATGGAGTCATGGACAACTGATTTTAACATGGTTGTTCCATTTGTCCTCCTGCAATAAATGTAAAATATTTTGTTTCATACAAGTGTCATAGTCAAGTAGTTAGTTGAGTTAGATCAGATCTCTGCCTAACAGTCATAATCATTAATTACAATTAACCAAATTCGAAATTCAGAATTGCCATAAATGGAAAATAAAATTCCAAATTCGAATTTGCCAAAAACGGAATAATTTTCCTAAGAAATTTCAAATTCAAAAGTTAATTTATTTTGGGGATGTCACAGATGCTCTATGTGTTGAAATTAAAATGATGAGTCAATATATTTATATGTTTATGACTGAGTTTTGTATTGAATGATTAAGGTAGAAATGTGTATTGCTTCTCTCTGAACCCATGCTTTAAAGGGTCTTCTAATTACTTCAGTTGAGTAGCTAGAGTGCTATGGGTTGTAAGCCTGCAAGAGTGTCGGGGAAAGTTTTACTGGAATGCTCAAGTCCTGTCGACCTCTAGACTCTACCTTCACGGGAATAATAAGTTCAAACCCTATGGAAGGAGGGTGTCTCCTTCATACTCCTCATCGTATGACTGAGGGCTCATGCCCATGTCCTTAACCCATTTACGACTAAAGGAATTAGCGCATATCCCACAAGAGTTTTCGAAGGACCCATGTGACCAAGGTTTGGGAACCCTACGCTAGGCCCGAAAGGAGCTAAGCCTTTCTGGCTTCAGAACGCCAGAGTGTTTCGACCCTACCGTTTATAAACCAGTCGAAAGAAACTAATGGTTGTGGTTACCCACAACGTTGAATGGCGCCTAATAGTCTCCCTAACCATGGCAGACATACTTGAATCACTATTAAACCTTGACCCAATTACCCATCGCGAAGCAACACAAACCATCGATTCAAGAGTATTCGGGAGCTCCCTTAGCCATTGGATCTACACTAAGGTAACTTCGGTGAAGTTACACTTTAGGAGAACATAAATGCTATAGCATTAAACTCCCTGAACATTGAAGTTACGAAGGGAGGAGAGCTGCAAGATTGGGGAGTTCATTAAGAACCCCTCTTAACCTTCTAATCATCCAGAGGAGGGACCCATGTACGATACTTCGACAAAGTCCTACTTCAGGAGAGTGGAGTAGCCATAAATCCAAAAACCTAGAAGGTCGAAGCGGTGAAGGAAAGAGAACCATAGATCTAGGGATCCTTTGGGATCTTCTGTGACTGTCAGATCTAGACCATGGTCAGCCCGACATTGACCACTCCGGGAGAAAGGAGGGAGCCACCCCATGAATCCCCTGAACGCCGAAGTTACGAATTAATGGAGGTCATAGATACAGGGGTTACGTGGACACACTGTTACCATAAGATCGAAGGACTTGGAAGGAGATTAGTCCGGGGTGACGTGGTATGCAGATGTCACCTAGGGTGACGTGGACCCACATTTGATGTTCTACATGTCACCTAGATCCAGGCATTTCACCGACCCTACGTACCCATTAATACGTGACATGTGTCACCAACTATAGGGGCCACATGTCCTATCCTCCTTGTCACGTGTCATCTCTGGCAATTACCTATTTGTTCGATGTGGTGGGAGGAGTATTCGAGACCCACCTATATTTTTGTGGCATCTAGTACGTCAACCTATGCGAGAATGGACCCTTCGAGAGTCTGGGACTTCAGGACTCCGGAATTTTGGAATACAGTGTCGAGGGTGAGTCAAAAGGCTGGAAGGCTGGAGCCACGTAGGGATATTTTGGGATCCTTCAGGAATTTGGGACTCTAGAGGACATGCATGCATAAAATAAAAGGGATGTTTAGTGTCGAAGCACCGAATTCTTCTCTAGCTTGTGTGTTATATGAGGATTAAGTCTCACCGTTGGTTTGGAAGGTGGATGGACCTTCCATGTAGGAGGTAGGAACCTGGAAATGGTACAAACGAGATGGATCCACGTGGCCCTCAACCAATGAATACCCGAAGGACTTCGAGAAGCCATAACTAGTAAACCAGAGGTCGGATTAGAGCTTGGTAACAGTCGTGAGAAAGCTATGGGCGAGTAGAAGAGGATGAATAATCTCAAGGAAATGATTCAAGATGATTTGAGTAAGAAAAATTTTGATGCACCATCCCTAAAAAAGGGTACTTAGGGGTTGGGTGTGTTACAAATTGGTATCAGAGCCAGGTTACAACAGTTGGCCTACTTGAGTTCATGAACGCGTCGCTTACAAATATTATTTAAAGAAATTTTAGGGATGACACCCTATCTTACCCCATTCTTAAGAGGCTTAGTTAAACTTCTACTGAAGAAAGGAATGAAATTTTCTATTGTTGTGTGTGGTTGGAAAATATGAACTGTGTGTTTTTCATGAACTAATAGACCATTAAATAACATAAAATGTTTTATCATCACTCAAGAAGTCAGTAGACCGCAGGAAAAATGCAACATAAAGGATGGTGACACACCATGAATTGGGGGAAATCTCCCACAATAGAGAGGAATAATCTAATGAAAGGAGGGCAGTGGAAACCCCTCCGGATCTGGCTAAAACTGTAAGAAGCCTCATGGTAGAATTATAGAGTTGTAAGGTTGATAATGAAAGTGTTATCACATATTCTTGCAAGGGGATATTTTACCTTTGGAGTTGGCCATTGGGTGACCAAATGCGAGAAACGGGGTTTAAAAACCCACCATGTGCATTTGTATTCAAATTCAGGGCGCAATTGTGAAAAGGCGTGCACATATCGGGTCAGCAAAAATACATCAAGCACAGGCTCAGTCTCAGTTGTCGGATCCATCAAATAAATCAGATCGACGACCATCGGGCGATTGAGATTATAGAGTTGCACAAAGTTTAACATCAGACCAAGGCCTAGAATCGTGAGATCTGGGCTATTCATTTCAGATCATCATGATTTCACGAGTCAGAAAGGTCAAAGAGCAGAGTTTTTAGAACTCACGAAATGCGAAATTGCGACAAGATCTCAGCCATTGATCAAAGGAGAAAGTTGGATCATTGGATCAACTTTTCTTGATTTTGTGAGTCGAGAAAGTAAGAGGGTAGAATCTTAAAGACTCGCAAAATGCGAAATTGTGAAATAATCTAAGCTATCCAACTAGGGGACACGTGGCACCTAATCCAAGAAATCAAGACTTCACAACTCAGGGTTTTGAGCATGGAGCGCATCACAAGTTCACGAAACGTGAAATTGCGATGCGCTTGGGGACTAGGCTCACGGTCACTGCCCAGGGTCATATGGAAGTAGAGACAAATGAAGGTGGGCTCTTGATCGAGCGATGGTCGACCAGATTTTTCGAAAGGGTGATCTTGGACGTCGATTTGAAGAGGATCCAACCGCTAATCCAAGGGGGGCCATTTCACGATTTCGGGCACCAGGACGTTGGAGATCAAGAGGAGTGAAATCTCCCGAAATGCGAAGCCCCGAAATGTCTTGTGGGAAAATCATGTGGTCGTGGCCTGCGGTCGCATGGGGTAGTGGGAAGGAGTTGCATGGAAGGCTGGAGCACCCGAGTTGAGTATAGAGAAAGAGCTGTGTGGCCTCGAGGTGCCAAAATTGACTTGAAAGAGTCGCAAGTTCACATGGGGAATTCATGGGTGTCAGGGCTCCATCCAGATCCCGATACAGTTAGTTAATGGAAATAGGGGAGGTAGTTGAAACCTCGATTCAGCTCATAAATGGAAAGCATGGAGGAGTTGACCATGGAAAATAGAGTTGTTAGCCAAAGTTCCTTGTCAAGTGAATTTTCCTGCAAAGCCCATGCCCATCTGATCTTGCATCTGACAGAAGAATGCAAGTGTAGCCTGATAGAAGAAGATGCAGATGCCAAGCCTTGAATGCATGAACAAAGCACGCTTATGAAGGGAACAAGTTGTTTTGAGTATAAATACTCAGTTTTGATATTTTTTTAAGGGGCATGGTAGAGCAAAGCTCCTGTATTGTAAATTTTTAAATAACTCTCTGGTTATCTGGTTATGTATATGCTTGTGAAAATTCTTGTTTAATGACACTCAACTTTATTACTCCCTATTGTTTCCTTCTGATGTTGAAAGAGTTCATGATTCACTGATTCACTTGAATTACTGTGACTGCATTATGGTGAACGTTTCATTATAGTGTTGTTATAGTTCCTTCCATCTTCTTTGAGATTCAAATTTGAGAAGCTCTCGTGTTTAAATTGTTCCTCCTTGGGCTGCTGAGAGACTTGATGTCCTCGACATATCTTTACATTTTCTCACCGAATTCTTCCTCCTACTCACCCTTACTACAACTCACTATCTGAATTTAAACTAAGACCTCATCTGCTAGTGCGTGTCAGTCTAGTTCTCTGAGTTAAGGCGATATTTTCCCGAGTTTGCACCCATTTGACCTTTTTATAACCAACCTGTGACATAAAAATATGATGGGTATCGGGCTTGCCTTTCCCGCAATCTGAAGGGCGACTTCCAGTGCTAACATTTATGGCGCCGTTGTCGGGGATGAAATTGAAGATTTTCCTTGGGATTGAACGATAAAGATTACTGGTTTTGAGGGTGCATCAGAACCTAGTACATCGAATATTGCAATTGTGCACCTGACAACTCCACTAAGGCGACTCTACTGTTTTAGTATGGCTTCTTTTGGCTACACCTGGTATCCCTTGGGAGAAAACAACGATCAACTTTGGTTTTTGATGGTGAACAAAGACTAGACACACTCATTTTTCATATTCACCTGGTGACTCCACAATCAAAGAATCCACTGGGAGGATCCCGTTGATATAAATATGACCATACCGAAGGGGAAGACCAGGTATCAATTTAAGATCTTGCTTCATGAAATCTTGTTTTTCTTTATTAGCTCAATTCTCTCTTTCCCTTCGCATATAAAGAGGATTATCCTCTGCTTTTTATATTCATATGTCCTTAAGCCTTCTTTTTTTCATCCATCCTTGGATGAAGAAATCATCCCCCCTTCTTCTGTTGTAGATACTGATCTCGTGCCTTCACCTCTTCCTATTCATAAAAATGAGATATGTATTGCATCTCCTCTTGAAATTGATCACTCTTGTAGCCCCAAGAAGGTTGAAAATAATTCACAGTCTTCTCAAATATTGTTACCTCTTGTTATTCCTACTAAGACTCCCCATCCTCTTGCTAAATCCAATATTCAGCCCACTACTTTTCAAATTAAAATCAGAAATATGTTGTTTAAACCCTTGAGGCTGCCATGTCACCTTAACCCTTATCCTCTTGATGCCTTTGAGTATCTTCCTTGGTTTTCTAGGGAAGATCATGTTACAACTGACAGGTACTTGGGGGCCTTTGAGAAATTTATTGATCAGTTTGAGATTGTTCATGATGATGTTACCATGAGGATGTTCTCACTTTCCCTGTTTGGATATGTTGTGGTGTGGTTTAGATGTCTATAAGTTGATTCTATTGGCTCCTGGACCAAGCTATACCATGCATTTTTGAAGTGTTGGGGTGAGAAAAAACCCCTTGATCAATATTGGTCTGAGTTTAATGCCTTGAGGAGAGGGGAAGAGGAGGCCTTGCTTGTCTTCAACATGAGGTTTTACAACATCTATCGTAGCATGCCTATGGAGATCAGACCCACAAAGACTGCTGCCATGGTGTACTATATCATGGATCAGCATCCAGAGCTCTTCCTTCTCCTGAGAGAAAGAAAATATTCATCGTTGAGATCTCTGTTTGAGGATGTTGGAGAGGTTGAAGAGAACATTAGGTCTAGCAAGTGGGTTCATAGGTAGGAAGATTCGTATGAACATGAGGAAGAAGATTGTCAGTCTATTTCAGATTCTGAGCAAGAAGATAGTGAACATGAATCGGATCTGGAACAACAACCAGGAAGTAGGTATGATTCACAGTTGGAATCAGGTTCTTCAACATTTGCATATTTTTCTCTGGACATGAATGCATATCAATCTTATGATCAAAATCCATAACATTTTGAGCATATAGTAGTGGCTAATTGCATAGATAACTAAATGTTCTTGGTTGATCATAGTTATGATGTTCTAAATCTTGCTGCACATTTATCTTGTGACCATTCTTATGAAGAAGAGACCACAAATATTGATTATCAAGAGTTGGTTTCAAAAGAACAAGAAGGGAATTTATTTACGAGCAAAGAGATTTTTGCAGAGGAGCATCCTGGCCTTCTAAAGCAGCCAGGATTCTGTCACAATATTCATGATCCCGTGGCTATATACATGGAGTCCTACATTTCAGATTTTCTGAAATGTTCAAATTGCATTAGTTCACCAATACTTACAGGTGAGTATGGTGTTATGAAAGACTTCCAAGACCACACTATAGATCCTTTTCCTTTATTAATTAAGGAAAAGAATAGGGTGGAAATCAACTATCCTGGACCCACAGAAGACACAGAGAAGCATGTAAAGGAGGAGTTAAGTGGATAGTTTATATCGTGTCCAGAGCCTGTTAGTGAGCAACCATCGTCTAAGGTCAGTCAACTTGCATCAACTTCTCACCCACCTCCACTTGCCAGAGACATTCAACCATGCATGAGAAGCTGTGGAATAGAGCAGTCTTTCTGCTACAAATTTTCTGGAGTTTGCCACTCATTCTATGAGCCCGTGGGGGAGTACATGCAGTCACATTTCCTCCATGATTCAAAACCTCTAGGTCTGACCCCACTATTGTTATCTAGAGAAAAGTTGAAGGATGTAATCATTCTGCTGTCACGATTATTTCATGTGTTGCTAATCATTGACAGAGTAAACAAACTCGCAGCTAGAAAGTTGCTTGAATGACTATGGTGAAAGTTTTCTTTCACCTAGCACTATGTAAAAAATAAATTAGTTTAGGACTGTACATAAATAAGCTCCTTGGAGCATGTGTGCCTATTTGTTTTTACTTTTGGCCTGTATTTTCAGCAGTTTGTTTTGAGCTTGACTCCATAGCCCAAACAGAAGGTGACTGGAACTGCAAAATGAGATCTTAGAGCCTCGCAGGGAGGACTCTATTCCCCATGAAGCCTACTGTTATCACATATTCTTGCAAGGGGATATTTTTCCTTTGGAGTTGGCCATTGGGTGACCAAATGCGAGAAAAGGGGTTTAAAAACCCACCATGTGCATTTGTATCCAAAGTCAGGGCACAATTTTGCAAAGGAACGCACATACCGGATCGAAGAAAATCCATCAAGCATAGGCTCACTCTCATCTGTCGGATCCATCGAATAAATCAGATCGACAACCATCGGGCGATCGGGATTATAGAGTTGCGTAAAGTTTAACATTAGACTGAGGCCTGAAATCATGAGATCTGGGCCGTTCATTTCAAAGGGACACGTGGTGCATGATCAACATAGTCACGATTTTGCGAGTCAGAAAGGTCAAAGAGCAGAGTTTTTAGAACTCACAAAATGCGAAATCGCGATAAGATTGCAGTCATTGATCAAAGGAGAAGGATGGACCGTTGGATCAAATTTTCGTGATTTCGTGAGTCGGGAAGGTAAGAGGGTAGAGTCTTAAAGACTCGCGAAATAATTTGAGCTATCCAACTAGGGGACGCGTGGCACCTGATCCAAGAAATCATGATTTCGCGACTCGGGGTTTTGAGCATGGAGCGCATCACAAGTTCAGAAAATGTGAAATTGTGATGTGCCTGGGGGCTAGGCTTAGAGTCATTGCCCAAGGTTATATGGAAGCAGAGCTAAATGAAGGTGGTCTCTTGATCGAGTGATGGTTTCCCAGAGTTTTCGAAGGGGTGATATTGGTTGTCAATTTGAAGAGGATCCAATCGCTAATCCAAGGGGGGCCATTTTGTGATTTCGGGCATCGGGACGTTGGAGATCAAGAGGAGTGAAAACTCCCAAAATGCGAAGCCCCGAAATTTCATGTGGGAAAAGCACGTGGTCGCAGCCCGCAGTCACATGGGGCAGTGGAAAGGAGTTGCGCGGAAGGCTGGAGCACCCAAGTTGAGTACAGATAAAGAGTTGTGTGGCCTCGAGGTGCAAAATTGACTCGAAGGAGTCGTGAGTTCACCTAGGGCATTCATGGGTGTCACGGCTCCATCCAGATCCTGATGTAGTTATTTAATGAAAATAGGGGAGGTAGTTGAAACCTCGTTTCAACTCGTAAATGGAAAGCATGGAGGAGCCGACCATGGAAAATAGAGTTGTCAGCCAAAGTTCCCTGTCAAGTGAATTTTCTTGCAAATCCCATGTTGATATGATCTTGCACCTGACAAAAGAATGCAAGTGCAACCTGATTGAAGAATATGTAGACACCAAGCCTTGAATGCATGACCAGAGTGCGCTTCTGAAGGGAGCAAGTTGTTTTGAGTATAAATACTCAGTTTTGATATTTTGTTAAGGGGGATGGTAGAACAAAGCTCCTGTATTGTAAAGTTTTAATAAACTCTCTGGTTATATGGTTATGTATATGCTTGTGAAACTTCTTGTTTAATTATAGTCAACTTTCTTACTTCCTCTTGTTTCCTTCTGATGCTGAAAGAGTTCATGATTGACTTATTCACTTGAATTACTGTGATTGCATTATGATGAACGTTTGATTATAGTGTTGTTATAGTTCCTTCCAGCTTATTTAAGATTTAAATTTGAGAAGTTCTCATGTTTAAATTGTTCCTCCTTGGGTTGCTGAGAGACTTGATGTCCTCAACAGATCTTTACATTTTCTCACCGAAGTCTTCCTCCTACTCACCCTTACTACAACTCACTGTCTGAAGTTAAACTAAGACCTCATCTGCTAGTGCATGTCAGTCCAGTTGTCTGAGTTAAGGTGATAGTTTTCTAATTTTGTGCCCATTTGACCTTTTTATAACCAACCTGTGACATAAAACTCTGATGGGTATCGGGCTTGCCTTTCCTGCAATTTGAAGGGCGACTTTCGGTGATAACATAAAGGTTGATAAAAGAGTAGGAAAAAAAAACTGAAATTAATTCAGTCCTGTTGCAAAGCTTATCAAATATAAAAAGGCAACTGCAACACAAACCAACAACCAATCATGTGGACAAACATCGTACAAAGAAAACCCATAGTCCACCAGAGATACAAAATTTACTTCAAGATTTTGGAAATCTTTAATGACTAGTTTTGAGACTAAATTCAAACTAATGGATAGAAAAAGAGGGTAAACCAAGTATTAGAGGACATGTTAAGGATGCATATAATGCATCAGCCTAAGAAGTGGGAAGACTACCTACCACTGGTAGATTTTTCCTACAACAATGGCTATCAAGAGTCATTGAAGATGAGCCCTTTTGAAGCCCTCTATGGTAGAAAATGCAAGATTCCAATCAGTTGGAATAATTCGGTAAATAGAATTACAATTGGGCCAGACATGCTGAAAGAAATGGAACATCAAGTAATTCAGATAAAATAGAATCTGAAAATAGCTCAAGATAGACATAAAATCTATGGAGACAAAAAGAGGACCTTTAGAGAGTTCAAAACAGGGGATCATGTGTATCTCCGAGTTAGACCCAGAAAAATCTCCTTGAGGATGGGAGCTTGTGCCAAGATGACACCTCAGTATTGTGGACCCTTTGAAATTTTGGATAGAGTGGGACCTGTAGCCTATAGGCTAGCTCTCCCTCCCACTGTGAAGGGACATGATGTTTTCCATGTTTCATTATTAAAGAAATATGTACACGATTCTAATCATATTATTGAGTGGTCTGTGATTCGGGTGGAACCAGAGGGAGAATTCCTTCCATAACCTCAATGCATAATAAACATGAAGGATAACCCACTGAGGAACAAAACTATTGCATAGGTCAAGGTGCAGTGGAAACAATTTGGCCCAGATGAGGCTACTTGGGAAATGTGCCATGAAACAAACATATCCATTTTTGTTTACTTCTGTACATACATAGCACATCGGCAGATAGAACATCGAGGACAATGTTCCTTTAAGGGGGAGTGGATTGTAACACCCTTGTTTCCCCCAGTTTGTAATTATAACTATAATTAGCCAAGAGACTATGGCATACGAGATATGTGTGAATGTTGAATTTGATGAACCTTTGTATACAAGGTCAATGTATGTATTTTTTGTTATTAATAGAAAATGGATAAGTGTTGAATAACTGCTGAAAGGGGGGTTTTCCAAGATAGACCATGGATGCTATGAGAGAGATGGTGAGGGGAACCATAAATGGTTGATATGACCCCCAACCAAACCAATAAATTGTTGGAATTAATGGCTCAGACCCATAACAGTTCTCAGACCCATAAATGAATTACCAGTTAGAGTGGTAGCTGGAAGAGTCCTCCTCAAGAGTTAATGAGGAGATGGGACATAATACCCATCTGCAAGACTTCCAGACCTGACCATGAGATGGGGATTATGACCCATGAAACCTTGCTGAGGAAGGAAAGAAGAAAGAGGTAATTTTGTGGGCATATGCAGGGAGCGAGCAAGAAACCCTGCGAAGAGAGCAGAGTCAAAAGAACAATCTCGAGAAGAGAAAAAGAGTGGTTACATCTCTCTGGTTCGAGGAAGAACTAAGAAATAAACTCATTATGGGCACAAGAAGTGGTTGGCATGGTTTTCGTTACAAGATGATAAATGAGGCTGACAAGTGACTGTGGAAGTACTCATGTAGACCTCCTTGCTTGGTATAGATAAAATCGGTTTTCAAGACCCCGTGGGAGGAGGAGAGTAACCTCCGTCCTAGACTATTGCTGAGTAAGAAGAAAGAGTCTCTCTTTGAGCATCATGGTCTAGCTCGAGGGTGGCCAGCGGTAAATCTGTCAAGAGTGGCTGTGCCTATGGCTGGGTGGAAACAACCACCCCTTTCAACAGTTGCTTCACGAACTCTGGTTTTCTGATAAGTATTTTTCATACTCTGTGTGTTGAAATTAAAATGATGAGTGAATATATTTATATGTTTATGATTGAGTTCTATATTGAATGATTAAGGTAGAAATGTGTATTGCTTCTCTTCTAACCCATGCTTTGAAGGGTCTTCTTATTACTTCAACTGAGTAATTAGAGGGCTATGGGTTGTAAGCCTGCAAGAGTGTCAGGGAAAGGTTTACTAGAATGCTTGGGAATAATAAGTTCAAACCCTATGGAAGGAGGGTGCCTCCTTCAAACTCCTCACCATAGGATTGAGAGCTCATGCCCATTTCCTTAACCAAATTATGGCTAAAGAAATTAGCGCGTATCCCATAAGAGTTTTCGAAGGACCCATGTGACCAAGGTATGGGAACCCTACGCTAGGCCCGAATGGAGCTAATCCTTTCTGGCTTTGGAACTCCGGAAGTTCGAAGCTCAAGATTGTTTCAACCCTACCATTTATAAACCATCCGAAGGAAACTAATGGTTGTGGTTATCCACAAGGTTGACTGGCGCCTGGTGGTGTACCTAACCATGGTAGACAGACCTACCTCACTGTTAAACCTTGAACCAATTACCCATCGCGAAGCAATGAAAACCATCGTTTCGAGAGTATTTGGGATCCCCCTCAGTGGCTGGATCTACACTGAGGTAACTTCGACGAAGTTCCACTTTGGGAGAATAGAGATGCTATAGAATCAAATTCCCCGAACGCCGAAGTTACGAAGGGAGGAGAGCCGTGGGATTGGGGAGTTTGTTAAGAACCCCTCTTAACCGTTTGATCATCTAGAGGAGGGACCCACATATGGTACTTCAGGGAATTCCTACTTCGAGAGAGTGGAGCAGCCATATAAGTGAGACGCATGTCCTCCAAAGTCGTGAATTCTCAAGCTAGAGGGAATTCAAACGTCGAATTATCCTCTAGCTTGTGTGTTAGATGAGGATTAAGTCTCACTTTTGGTTTGGATGGTGGATAGACCTTCCCCGTGGGAGGTATGAACCTGTAAATGGTACAAACAAGATGGATCCATGTGGGTGCCACGTGGCGCTCAACCAACGAACACCCGAAGGACTTCTGGAAGCCATAAATTGTAAACCAGAGGTCGAATTAGAGCTTGGTAATAGTCATTAGAAAGCTACAAGAGAGTAGAATAGGATGGATCATCTCGAAGAAATGATTCAAGATGATTTGAGTAAGAAAAAATTTGATGACCCATCCCTAAAAAAAGATACTTAGGGGTTGGGTGTATTACAGTACTCAAACAAGACCATGATTTGATCATATTTAAATAATAGATTTGTACAAGAAAAGGGAAAGATCTATATTTCTATAAAGAAATACTCAAACTTTAATTTGTAAATGTTAGTTAAGAAGTAATTAAATTATTATCTAACTAATTAATTCTAAGATTATTAATTATGTATTTAAATTTTTTTATATTTTTATGAAAATAGGATAAAAACAAACTTTATTACAAAACAAACTTTGTTTAGATATACAACAATTTGAACTTATCTCTCCTCGATTTCATTCAAAATATTAATCCATATCATGTTCATATTATGTTTAGATATACAACAATTTAAACTTAGCTCTCCTTTGTTTCAATCAAAATCTTAGTCCACCCTCTGACATTTAAGACTTTACAAAGAATTATGTTGTTTCAAGTTTAAGACTTTATAAAGAATTCTCTTGTTTGAGATTTCTTCCATTAGCATGGCATCAATTTTGAATCGATGTTTCCAATATTGTTTTTGCGAGTAGAGGTGAGATGGATCAAAGGGTATGTTTGAGATTTCTCGATGTATTACAAATTGGTTTCAAAATAAAAAATATCCTTATGAAGTACAACACCATGTGAGCTCTCGAACTAGCGTTCGATTGGAAAGGGAGAGTTGAGGAGACATTGTTGGCGCATTCTTATTGCTGGAATTGAAAATGTAGAAAACACAATTCACATATGATAAATAACAATCATACAGATAAGAAACACATGGGTTTCACGTGGTTCACCCAAATGTTGGGCTACGTCCACCAAGCATAGGCATCGGTTGTCTTATTATTCAGATCATGGAGATTACATCAGATTGACAATTTCTTACTCTGTCTCTCACACTCAGTCGTTTTGCCTCTACGGGCTTACATGAATTTATACATTCACACAAGAAACTGATTATTAAATGTAATCCCTATCCATATTCTAACTTGGTCTATTTGGTTGTAACCAACGTAGAATAATAGGATCCAGATCCATCATTTAGAGGAATTCGTTGTCACCAAATGCCAATAATATCCACCTTGACAACAATTAACATGATACCTTGCTCCTTTCTTTTGTTCATCACCTTTTCTGCAAGCCAAGAGAAGCCAAGCACCACTTTGGCTTCTCTAATAAAACGGGTTTCATGATCTTGCCTGTGTGACTTGCACGAGTTTGGATTTCTTGAGGGGTCACTCCACCTCCAACATGTCTTCCACAATTGTGTTGTGAGACACATTTAGTGATAGATCTCCTCCTATCCAAAACACCTATAAAATATACATTGCAATTATCACAGACCATCTCAGTGTAACCATTATAGGTGACATTTGTGCTTCTCAAACGTTGAAGCACCCATTTCACCGCAACACCTGAATCTGTCACGTATTTGACATCATTAGCATGTGAAACATCTGGTCTTAACCATTTCATCACATACAACAGACCTCCTACTGAACTTACACGAGAGATAACATTTTCTTCTTTATAGACAGGCCCTATGCTTGAAAAAAACTTATAATGGAAAGCACGAGGGATAAAGACTGGTTTTACAATGTTCATACTGAACTCCAACCACAGCTTACCATTACCATCTCTGTATACTTCCATGCCCATAATTTGTTTTGTTGCTCCTTGATCCCTCATCTGAATTGTCCTATCCACCTGAGTCAATTTCTTACTGATTTTATCCATGCTTCAACATGCATTGAGCATATCATCAACAAACAACATCAAGACTGTGAATGTACTATAAACTGTATAGTCATTCCTACCCTTTGAAATTTTTTGACTCACTATGAAAGATTCAAACATCTTGTATATTTTCCTAGGTACCAATAGGCCATACAATGAATTATCTAACATACAAACAAATTTACCGTTGTGATCTTGAATCAACCCTTTTGGTTGTTCCATACATACTATATCTTTGTCAATGATGACCTTGTGAGAAGTAGGATCACACACACAACATCCCTTTATACCACCATCATAACTTGCAGAGATATAAAACAAACAGGAATTCAAAAACAAAGATTTTAAGTCTGGAAATGATTTACCGCTTACCAGTACCTGCAATTCTTTCTTGCTCGAATGACCTTGATGCTTTTTCCATAAACAAGAAGACACATCTGTCGCTTCAGATGCTACTTCAGTACTGCCTTCCAACTTATAAAGGTTATCAACGTTTGTTGCCTTCATCACTACTAAATTACCTATCGACAATGTGAGTGCTCCACCTTGACTTGTATACTTATATCCACAAGAATCCAACACTCCCAATGAAATCAAATTTGATTTAAGCTTAGGTACATATCTAACATCCATTAATTCCCTAATAATACCATCAAACATCCCGATTCTAATACTGTCAACCCCAACAATTTTACAGGGAATACCATTACCCATAAACACTACACCCTCATCAACAGATTGGTAAGAAATGAACCAATTTCTATGTGAGCACATGTGGTGGGAGGCACCTGAATCTAATTGCCATTCTTCTTGATATTGTAAATTACTAGAAACATATAAAACTTGATCAATCATACTTGAATTTGTTACAACCAAATTTTCTTCCTTCGTAGAGTTTTTCCTTAGATTCCTTTCTCTTCCAACAATATTTCTTGAGATGTTTTATTTTGACACAGTACCAGCATTTTTCTTTACCCTTTCCGTGTCTTGATTTAGATCGAGAAAAATTTCTCTCATTCTACTCTTTAGTTCGACCTTTGATCAACATCGCCTTTGAAGTTGATGTATCTTTATTAGATTTTCTCCTCATCTCCTCAGCCAACAAAGCTCCCACAATAGAGTCATAATCTAAAACATCTGATGAGCTAAAACTAATAGAGGTGACTAGATTATCCCAAGACTCAGGCAATGAACACAATAGTGTAATATCCTTATCTTCATCTTCGAATTTAACTTCCATACTAGTCAATTGAACTATAAGGGTATTAAAGGTATTTAAATGGTCAACAACTTTTGTACCTTCTTTCATCCACAAAATTGTACAACTGTCTCTTCAAGTAGATTCTGCTTGTCAAGGACTTCGTCATATATAGACTTTCCAACTTGCTCCATAAGCCTGATGTTGTATCATCTCCTACGATATTAAACATAACTTCATCCACCAGACATAAACGAATGGTACTAAGAGCTTTTGCATCCAGATCTTCCCATTCCCATTCCGTCATGGTTGTTGGTTTCTTTGACTTGCCTGCCAATGCTTTTTGCAACCCTTGTTGCACCTGTAAATCCTGCATCTTAAGCTTCTAGAGCTCAAAGTTGTTTTTACCGCTGAACTTTTCAACTTCAAACTTCGAACTCTGCATGTTAGCCATCAACACAAAAAATCTCCCAATACCCACTGCTTATAAAAATCTTTTTAAATGTAGAAGAATAATGGTAAAAACTTTACAAAATTTTAATAAAAAAATTTAATAAAAAAAAACCTTTTACTAACCCCACCTTTTCCTCACCTTTTATTAAAATAAAAAAAATTTTAAAAATCCACCTTTCAAAATTCTTCCACCCTTTTATGCATATTTATAATATTATAAATATAAAGCATAACTTTCGAAAAAAAAATAAAATCCGCTAATCATATCTTTGGGAAATCATGACTTTGTTTTATGCCATAGAATATAATATTCTAGCTCATACCTTAAACTTTTCCAAAAAACAAAAAAGCATGCCAACGTTTCTTTATCCGCGGAGTTTTAGGGAGTCGTTGCACCTCACGATATACCTGGAGTGCGGTGATATTCAAGAGTAGTCGCACTCTAACACATAGATGGGTTGCGATTATATGAGGTTGTCTACGCACCAGGCAATGCAGCTGGACCACAATGATTTTAAGAAAACAAGAGCACGTGAAGGCTGGTTAATAAGACGTCGCACCCTTCTAGAGGAGGGACTTGCGGTGATGTATAAATCGATGCACCTCATACAGAGGTTGCTGCTCCTTCGAAATTTGACGCTCTGGATACCTTTCTCCTCTAACCACCTTTGATACCACTTGTTTGAATTGCAAATGCGGAAAACACAATTCACATATGATAACTAACAATCATACAAATAAGAAACAAACATATTTCACATGGTTCACCCAAACGTTGGGCTACATCCACCAAGCATAGGCATTGATTGTCTTATTATTTAGATCATGGAGATTACATCAGATTGGCAAGTTCTCACTCTGTCTCTCACACTTTTTCGTTTTGCCTTTACGAGCTTACATGAATTTATACATTCACACAAGAAATCGATTATTAAATGTAATCCCTATCCATATTCTAACTTGGTATATTTGGTTGTAACCAACTCAGAATAATAGGATCCAGATCCATCCTTTAGAGGAATTAGTTGTCACCAAATCCCAACACTTATAACCTATGAGTTACATGGATAATTTTCTATGACTTTTACTTCAAATATGTTTGATGAGATGGTTGGGTGGTAGGTCTTGCACTCTTCTCACTAAAGTTTAAATGGTCTATGAGATCTAGTCCATTATGATAAGATTAAAAATATATACACACTTCATGAGTGGACATCTAAATCTTCACTAGATTATAGTTTCTTGCTAAGCATTGACTAGTGGTCTAACCACACTAGTTAAGCCGAAAGGCGTACACCTATTGACAATGGACACAGTTAATGATCTTTTAACCTTATTTAACCTTAAACCCTAATCTGATGGCTATGCATTGAAGACGCTGGCATATTCTTAGTCGTCCTCCAAAATCAATGGGTCAGATTTATTGTTCATAACTTTCTTGCATTTATCAAGACATCCGTTAACATCTTTACTTTTTAACATTTACCTAATCACATTAAAAAATTAGTGTAAGGATATATAATTGCCATGTTTAAATGATTAAGTAAGATTAAACCCTGTAGTGCATTTGTTTCATATTACCACAGACGAATTACAGATTACCATAGACGTTTTATATTGAGGGCACATGTTCTCAGCCAATACTTTTGACGTTCTCAGCCGCGAGTTAACAGCTGTGCTTATAAATACTATATTTCAAAAGAGATGGATCGATATTTTTTTTAATAATGGTTAGCTTGTCTTATGACGATTACAATACGTTAATTTCAACAGAGAAGTGGATTTGTCAGCTGCATTTCAATTTCAATGTCAAACCCGTGCCATTCAATGGGAGAAGGTGAGAGCGGCCACACCGAACCCCACTCCCATAGACAATATCAACATCCACAGGCATTGCAGGGAAGACAATTCATAACTTTTCAGAAGTCTTCGATACATCATAGCTATGTAAGAATTCTTATTCAAAGGTTGGCTTTTTTGAATGTGAATTCATAACTTTTCAGAAGTCTTCGATACATCATAGCTATGTAAGAATTCTTATTTAAAGGTTAGCTTTTTTGAATGTGAATGCGAGAGTGGACTTGTAAGCGGCATTTCAATGTAAAGCACGTGCGCTTCAATGGGATAGGGTGATCCATGCGAAGTAGGCAACGTCCGAGTCCAGATTCCCCTCAAATTTCCATAAT
>SNQJ01S0033957.1:0-14767 GCA_010110895.2 Picea sitchensis
GTGAATGAAGAAACTTTGGAATTTGCAATCTTGAGATCAGTTCTGCGTTTTGTTCTTGATAATGTTTATGATATGATGATGTGAATGCTGCTGGAAGCTCCTTCTTAGTTGAGACAACTCAAGTGTACAAGTGAAGCATTGGAGGGCCCCCTTTGCCAAACTAGTACACTCTTCCTTTATGTTCTTTTCAAGTATTTGATACATGTTTTAGATCAGATCTTGCTATAGATGAGTTTTATTTATATCTTTGCTGTAGTTAGATGAATTCCATAGTTAAGTAATATGCTTAATGTTTCAAAGCCTTACTCATGTTGTGAATGATTTCTTGAATAAGAATTCAATGTGTGGTTTTCTTTCAAGCATTAGGATAATCATGAATGCTTTTTGAGTTATTTACGCTTTCAGTACTTTTGATTTAACAAGAATTGGTGATAATTGCTAATGAATGAAAGAAGACAATGAATGCATCTCTTGAATAAGAGTTTTGTCTTTCTAGCATTGATAAGCCTTAGAACTAGTTCGAATATCTTTTTGAATGCTTACTATTAATACTCTTTAGGAAAACATTTGCTGATTACTGTCATGAGATCTATGAATAGGAATTCTGAACAGAAGCTTAGCATCTCTTCCATATTCAGCTCTTAGAATAGGTTTTGGTTTATTCCCATTAAAGAATAAAAGTTATCTCTAAATCCATACATTTTGGATGTGCCTCTAAGTCTTAAAAACACCGGATTGACAATCATTTGCACTCTAATTTACATCAGTAGATTAGAGCCTAACAGGTCCTATTAATCCTCCATCTTCAGTAGGGCAAGTTTTTATCTTGACAACCACAGACTATTTTACGAAATGGACTGAAGCTATCATGCTTAAGCATTCACAGGATGAGTAGGTGATTTATTTCCTTGAGACTAATATTTTTTCCATATTTGGTATTCCTTTGGAAATTATTACAGACAATGGTCCCGCTTTTATTTCTGCTAAGATGACCTAGTTTTTAGCTAAATTGGGGGTTAAACATTTTACCTCATCAACTTATTATCCCCAAGGAAATGGTCATGCCAAGTCTACAAACAAGAATATGGTAAGAATGATCAAGAGGCTCATTGAAGATAAGCCTCGTCAATGGCACACTCTCCTCACTTACGCCCTTTGGGCAGATCACACTACCACCAAAGTGAGCACTAGTTGCACTCCTTTCCAGCTTGTTTATGGTCAAGAAGGCATTCTGCCTACCGAGCTGGAACTCTCCTCTCTAAGTTTAATGCTACAGGTTTAAGAATTAAATTCTTCCGATGTCTCTCAAAGAATGAATGCTCTGTTGGCTTTAGAGGAGCAAAGGACATTTGCCTTGGATAATATAAAGAGAAGACAACAAATTGTTAAAAGATATTTCAATAAAAGTGTCAAGGCTGTCAAATTTAAGGTTAATGAGAAGGTATTGTTATGGGATTCATCTGATGCTGATAGAGGAAGGCAGTCAAAGATCCAAAAGTTATGGCTAGGTCCTTTTAAGGTCACTTTTGTCCTGGGCACAAATTCCTATATCCCAAAGGAATTGCAAGAGCGATTGTTTTCCTATAGCACTAACGGTTCCCACTTAAAACATTATGTGGAACCAACTTGAAAGTTTAAATGCTGTATGGAATGTTTTCTGTATATCAGTTTGTCTTATTTGCTTTGATTTTACATTTTTGTTATTTCATTTCTGCTTATTTCAATTCTGTTGTTTCATTCATGCTATGTCATTTCTTGCTATTTTGTTTATTTTATTTGACTTAATTTCTTTTCAAAATAAAATGTTGGATCAGTTTTTCCACAACGATGCTATTATACAAAGTATTGTTAATCAATAACAATCGAGTTACACAGCTGTCACGATGTTCCCCTTGAAAGCATCATTGAAATTGTTATCTGCTTCAACTGCCGTTATATAAGATAGTTGACTTTATCCCTCTTCTGCTTTCCTTTTCTTCCATCCACTCCAAGAAGAAAAGAGAGCATACCAGAAGATTTTTCTCCTCGAAGTAAAGAATTATTTTACTATGATTAATAGGATGATTATGCTTACAGGGATAAACCCCCTCATACTTAACACTTTCCATGAGTTATTCCCAAAATTCCAGTCATTTTCCCCTTAAATCCGCTCACTTCCCCCTATTGCATAATCATTCTGATGTCTATTTTCTTGATTTGATGTTTACATGGTCTGTGAAACCAGAGATTCCGAGTTCTTAATCTGTTGGAAACAAATGTCCCTGTGGAGTCTCCCGTTTTTTGACGATTAAAATCACAACGATGAATTCTGCCCGCAAAGGATTGCTAAGCACTATTATTTATTTATGATAATAATATTTCACTAGTAGGTGGGACCCCCTTGTAGACTAGAGGCACAAAGATAGACATGTTACACTTATATGTTGTCGTTGTTATGATATTTCCTACAATCCTATACAGTTGATGATGCAGTCTTGGTTTCATTTGATATGACAAATGGGTGGTTGATGCATTGTTACTAAATACTGTTGATATTTACTTGCGATACAAGGAAGTTCTATGGATAGAAGGATTATGTCGTTTTACAAGTGTAATGCTATGTTATAACATTGATTAATAATCCATATATGATTTATGCAAAAGATAATAAAATGGGAGCTAGCTCAAAAAAAGAAGGAAAAACCATGGATAAGTTCTAAAGCTATGGCAAAAAGATTATATATAAACCTTGTGACAAATGTGAAATGGTGGACCTAGCTACTATACTATGTGTTTTGGTTAAAGGATTATGCAATTTTTATTAAAGAGTTATATGGAGGTACATATGGTAATGTTAATGTATAGTGGTGACATGTTTCGAGTGGCGCACTATACAATAGATATGTCATTGAATCTTTACAAAGGATATGGAATTGAATTATGCAATGGTTATATGGTTGAATTTAATGGTTGACGTACTGGCTAGTATGTAAAATTGAATAGGACTAGGTGAGGAAACAACATTCATTTACTGCATGTCACTCCAAACCTCCCTTGAACCCGTCACCCTAGAATAGTTGCATTTTTATCTGTTGGTTGTGGAAGCTCCGCGATTTCAGGTTTTGGAAGGGGAAAACTCAAACCAGCTCGTCATTGAAGTGATTTTTCACAGGTATGGTTCTCTGCTTTCCATCCATGATGGAATTTTTGTATTATGAATCAAATGGTGGCTCATGATTGCATGGGTTCTGTGTCTTTCTTGAGTTTTCGACTGAGTGTCAATATTGTGTTATGAGTTCTCTGTGATTACTGTGAAATGTTGGCATTTTTAAGAGAAATAATGGGTGTTATTGATTGTAAAGTCTGCGCATTGGTTATTGATTCGGTTAGCTTGGATTTTTATGATGATTCTCTGTGAAAAATGATAGCAATGGTGCAATGAGATCTAAGTTTTATTATTGTGGGGTTTTACCACCAGTCTGGGTATCAGCTGTTGTCGACTCTTTTTCCTTTCAGTCGTTGTTGTGATTCTTTATCCAAGTTGCAAT
Organism: Picea sitchensis; assembly: GCA_010110895.2. Taxonomy (NCBI): domain Eukaryota; kingdom Viridiplantae; phylum Streptophyta; class Pinopsida; order Pinales; family Pinaceae; genus Picea; species Picea sitchensis. The sequence goes on from SNQJ01S0033957.1 coordinate 3,528, forward strand.
GCATCTGTCGACAATGTTGTGGTTCTTTTTGGCTGAGACCAAGCTATTGTTTGTTATGGCTTGTTCTTTACTTTCATTATCGTCGGAGACATTCCATAGTCCAATCTTGTTTTTCCCAGAATCTTAAATGAAATCCTCTGTATGCATTAAATGGCCATGACTTGTGCTCCGTCATTCTTTTCACAAGAGTTTTAATACTCACTCCTCTCATCTCTATTTTAATGGTCGACTATTATGTCTATGAGCCTCACTGTTAACTGTCAATTGTATTTCAAGGGTTATCGACCTCTTGGGTGTTGGGAAGAGACATGGTCTCTCTGTGTTTTGAGGATTATTCATTGTTTAAATTAATCCTCGTTTCCTCTATGCAATAAAGTTTTAGAGGAATCTGTGTGTGCCCGGGTTGTTAAGCTCGAATTATCTTGTTTCTGCTTGGGCATTATCTTTATGGCTCTGTCAAGATAGTGGGGTTATAAGTTGAAAGACTATGGTGTTTTAAAAGAGTATGGTTCTCTGTTCTTCCAAGATTTTATTTGTTACCTGTGGTTCCTTCTCGGTGGTAAATTCTCGAGGAGGTAAAATATTATGAGCTCTCTGTGTTTTCTAAGGTCAAGCCGACTTTCATTACCTCTTTGCATTTAAATTCTAAAGAGTCTGACTTAGTTCTGTTGAGCCTGAATTGCTTCCACTTTCCTTGGGCACCTTCTGGGATTTGTCAAGATTTTGGTTTACTAGTTTAATGATTGTGGTAATTATAAAGGGCACAAATTCCAAGACCTTTCTTTATCGAGTATCTATGTTTCCTTGCTATGATTAATTTGTATGGGTTACCTACAACCCAAGAGTTTTCCATTTGATCGAATATGGCTTCTACACTCATTGTTGTGATAAATACTAGCGCGGTCATGATTCTATTTAAAGTTTCAAGGCACCTGTGTGAGTAATTGTTTCACCAAACATGATCTTGGTCCTTTCAAGTTTTAAAGAGACTCTTGTGAGTCAATATGGTTCTATTCTCTTCATGCATCTTATGGCATTGTCTCTTATCAAGCGTTTGTTTTGGAAGGAAGTCTGTATATTTTTGATGAATGCAGATCTCAGGTTCAGAGATACATGTTTTTGGTTAAGTGCTGTGGTCGAATTAATATTGGTATCAATGATTATTTGGTTGAAAACCCATGTGTATGATAGGTTCATCGAACATGCTCTCAATTCTGTCCAGATTTAAAAAGGGACCCAAGGGTGATTAAATCGGGCCTGATTTTTGTTTGATGATAGTTGACTGTTGATTGTTAATCCTGGGTCTATTATTGTTTGATTACCAAGGATGAATATTGGATATAGATAATGAGAATCATTGTTCATATTTTGTTTATTTTAAAAATAAGAGATCAACATTAGAGCATGTAGGACTGTGGCTCAAATGGTTATGTTGTAACTGTGGAATTGGAAATTATTTGCATAGTCATTATATAGAATACACAGATTGTTATAAATTGAAGAATTATGGGAAATTAAATTGTTTTATTGAATACAACAAGCAATCTGTTTGCAATTGAGGAACAATTAAAAGTTTTTGGTCTTGGAAGTGGATGCTTTTTGGATTGAAATTGAAACAAAGCTATGATTGATGTTTGATTTAATTTATTTTATGAACATTATCCATATAATTACCTCTCATTTTCTCACTTTTCCGCTCATTATAAATCCCCTCACGATCCCAAATTTATTTTGCATGCCCTGTTCACTAGAGTAGAATTAAAACTCTGTATGACAGTGATAACAAATGACACAGAGATAGATGGTAGCTAATATATTTTGGTATTATTTTGCATAGTTGGTTATTTAATGACTTGTCGAGAAGTAATCGTGTTCTTACTCCCTGTCATGATATCACTTTTTCGCTTATTACAATCCCCCCAGATATCCCATGAACCCTATTTAACCCCCTTCTCATTTGAAAATTATTAAATAAATTTTATGGATTGGATTGCATGGGTCTGATGTTAATTTCCGAGCCAAACTTTGTTTCATATTAAGAGAATGTCATGTATGGTCTATTAAGAGCTAGTTGCTAATAATTGTTTTATATAGGATGAGCTTCTTCAACAGAGGAAGTCATGGCCGAAACAATAGGGGAAGAGGAAACCAGAACAAAGGGCATAAAAGACCTAGATTCTCAATACATTTCGATGTTGATCCTCAAGAGTTAAACCAACTCTTTCAAGCTGGGTTTTTCAATTGGATTGGGCAAGGCATATTCCAGCCTAGACTAGAGAGGCCTCCCTTCCAACCCCAAAATGTTCCTGGTATCCCCGTGCCTCCCCATGTATATTTGCAACTTGAAGTTCTCAAGAATGATGGATGGTAGGAGATTGTTCACCCAACAATATCCCACCATCGTGGCTGGGCAAACTTGTCATTACCTCCTCCTCCTGCACCTGTGAACCCAAATGTTCAAATTTCCCCTGCACACTCACCTATATAGTCCTCTCAAGCAAGAAAACAAATCAAAACTATAGCTCACCATGTGCATGACAAAGGTAAAGCTGTTGCTGCTCCCTCCTCTCCTTCAAGTGACTCAACCATGTCAGTGTCTTCTCGTATGCACTTGAGAGACAACTGCTCCCATGTCCTTAGCGAGATCAAACCTCAAGGTTCCAACCAACCTAAGGCTATTTTAGGGAAGTCCAAAGGGGACAACAGTGACAAAGGAAAAATTGCCTCTCAAAGTGGCAAATATGGTTTTTGATTATGTTTTTATAATTGATTTATTGAGGACAATGGACTGCAAATTGTTTTGGACAAGAAAATATTTTTTGGGATATTGTGGATATTTACATGCTTTGGATAAATTTGAAATATTTTTGATATTTAAATTTCAAATTGTAGAAATAAAAGGGATTTACAAGGGGTCCCACCTACTTAGTTATTATTAAATAAAATACCCTTAATTATTATTATTATTATTACTTCCCCTAAACTAAAGATTGGTTAAGTTTTAGTTAACTTAACTAAATGAGTTAGGTGAACGGAATGCATAAAATCCAAATGAGAAGGAAGAATGATGTAGGAGCATCGTCAACAAAGCCCACGTGGAGGGACTACTCAGCGCCATAACATGACTTTTTAAATTAATTGGAATCTAAAGCTGGCGTTTTCCTGTAGATCTGTTTTGAACTGATGATTGAAGAAGAGTGAACCGCTTAGAAACTGAGTGATCGCGAGAAGTTTGTGAGTTTCACTCTCAGTCTTTAATGTAACAAAGCTTGAGTGTTGTTAGCGGTTACTTCGATAGGAGAGGTAGTCGAAAGGAACCCTAGGAACCTTCCTGTATAGATAGATGGATGGCATGCCCAAATGAGGTTGCTGGAGATTACGTTACTGAATATGAGGTATAATAGTTTTTTTGAGAGAGCTGAGACTTTGTTACAATCCAACCTGCACATGTTGTAATCGGACATTCATCTTAATAGAAAGAAAAGTGGTTTTTCCTGCATATGAACTTTCTGTTTGTTTCTGTGTATCGAATGAATGTTATCTGTTTGTTTATGTATGCTGTAGATACATGATAGGTTTCATCTACAGTAGGAAGATAGATTTGTCTATATTTATTGAGTTCAAGATATCGTTCTGGGTTCTTAGAATGTGAAAGGAGTGTAGAACATAACACTGGAGGTTCTGTATCCAATGCAAGGAGTGCGCATCTGAACTCTGTGGAGTCAGAAACGAATGTGCCAGGAGGGCGCACCAGAGCGATCAAAAAATCGAGAGGAACCTCAAGGTTGTTGAATACCTTGGAGGAGAGACTATGCAGAGGAAGCACAGGGAGCAGAATTGCTGAAGATTCTTTAGAGATCTGCCAAGAGGGAATCGAGTGAGTGCAAGGAGTGCACAAAGGAACTCTGGTTCGAAATAAGAAATAAGATAAGTGTTAAGGAAAATACACTCATAGAGTTGTTGAATACTCTGGAGGATGACCTGTGCAAGGAGTGCACTAGGACAATGCGTGGACGAGGTGTTGAAAAGACAACCATTTGAAGACTAGTCCAAGCGTAAGGAGTGCGCGTAGAGGAGAAATGGTTTTAAGTTCAAAAGCTCAGGAGGTCAAGCGCAGAGTGTGCCAGGAGGGAACTATAAAGTATTTTAAGATACGCAGAAGGATAAAATCCCTTGGGAGACTGAGTAAATTCGAGAAGCTCAGGAGGGACAACACAAAGTTTGCACGCAAAGCGCAAGTGTGGGTCAGGGATGAGGGTTAATTTCATTGCCAAATATTAGGAGAGATAGGGTTCCCAAAAATGCAGACGAGACCCAAAGTCACAGGGCTCGCAGGAGGTAGATCGAACGCCGAGACCTTCAAAATGTTTTGGAATTCTTCCAAGTTTCCGGAGAATACGCAAGATCAGGAGGAGGAGCGACAATGATGTTGGATCTAGCACTGTGAAGGATCTGGACCATTAGATCAGAGCCTAGATAGGAGGAGTGTGCACATGGGGAGAACAAATCCCATTAGTCAGATCTATGTGCGAGGGACCAACAGTCATTGGATCCAGTTAAGGTGAACACACCTTAACCCTTTGAAGGTGCACAGGAGAGTGGACTTTGCGAAGTCTCAAAGTTCCAAAATCATAGGAACCATCCATTGTCAAGGTTGACAGGTGGCAACAGATCCGAGATTTCGAAGAATCAAACTTCGAAAGATTTGCAAGGAGGCCAAGCGAAAACCTCCGAGGGACGAAGTCACAAAATGAGAACTCATGATTTGATCACAACTGTCGGATCACAGAAGGCGTGGGTCGTCGATTTGATGCAAGCATAGTTCGAGGGTTCAGACTTCGAAAGAATGTCGATGAGCTGACTTCAAACTTCGTGAAGTTTTGAAATGTGAAGTCGTGAAGTGGATCTCGACCGTTGAACGTGGGGGAGTCTCAGACCATTGATCTGAGGCAAGCAGAGTTCGAAAGTTTGGACTTCGAGAAAAGGGAGGTGAGCTAATTTACAATTTCGTGAAGTGCAAAGTCTCGAAGCACTCAGAAGATTGGCCCCAAGTCATAGCGAGGGGTCACATTGATGAAGGTTAAGGGATGTAGCTAGCGCTAGGCTAGGCTCTTAGTTCGGAGTTCGGGAGTCGGGAGAGTCAAGGTTGGCTCACATGGAAATATCTGACACACGAAGTAGCGAAGCGCCTTTTGGTTAGGCGAGTGGTCACGTCGGTGGTCACATGAAGGTAGGGGCTTAGCTAGAGAAGAGATAGCGCCCGTTTGGCATTGAAAATTGAACAACGCTCAGGAGAGGGCCCGTAGGTGCCAAACAAGTTGAACATTGGGAGAAAGGGCATGTGTAAATTCATTTGGGGTCCAACAGAGGCTCAAAGAGTCGATCTGACTCAGTATATTGATCGATCCTAGACCGGGAGGTCGCGCAACCCTTTGGAAGGAAGGGGGATCTGCATAAAGTGGTATCAGAGCTAATTTTTACTTGCAGATAGCAGACAAAGGGCAAGACGGTGACATGAGATACTCTGATACCCTCAAGTGGTATCAGAGCTGAAATTTTTCTTGTAGATAGCAAGAAAAAGAGGAGAGGAGATAGTCTGATACCATCAAGAGGTATCAGAGTTGATTTCGTCTATATATTCCAGGTGAAGGAGATATAGAAGGAAGTCTGACTACATCAAGTAGTATCAATAGTTAAATTATGTTTGCAGATTGTATGAAAAGGTGAGAAGGTGAAAAGAGATAATCTAATAACATCAAATGGTATCAGAAGTTGAATTTTGCCTGTAGACAACAGGTGAGGAGAGACAGAGTAATAATTCTCTATAAATATTGTTGCAAGGTGTGCAGTAAATGGTAGATAGCTAGGAGGAATGAAGACAAAAAAGATGGCTACTGAAGGCCATGAGCATGGTCGAAGAGGAGACCGCTAGAAGAAAAGTAAAGTAGAAATTGACACAGATCTCATTGAGATAAGAGTAAGGATGGAGAAGCTAGCATTGAAGATGCAATAGGAGAAAAAGGTACACTGGAGGTACAAATGGCCTCTAAACAAGAAAGTAAAATGGCACGTTCAAAAGTTGTTGGTTAGAAAGAAACAACAAGAGTTGAAAATGTGGCTCAGGCATACTGAAAACCTCAGTGACACAGAGGAGAAAGTGATTCACATCTGTGAACCAGATATTGGGAGGAATCTTAGTGATGATGAGGAGAAGATATCAATTAAGGATTTCATAAACTACCGAGAGGGAAGAAGTGATGGAAGTTCAAGTTGCCAGGTGGGAAATGGTGAGAGATCAGGTGATCTCATAGACTACCAGGTGGGCAGAAAGAAAATCCCAAATTTCTAGGTGGGAAAAGAAGAAGAGATGAGACTAGCTAAAAGTCTCATGAACTCAGCTGAGAGTTCATATCAGCAAGGAGAGTTGGTGGAGGAGGATCATAAATGCATTCTGATCATTGGAGGAATTTAGATATTCCTACCTATTATCCTAGCAGATGCTAGTACAAGTGTTGCACATGAGGAGGTGGTGCAACAAGAATTTGAGAAATAGGCCATGAGGCCAAATGTTTTTAAAGCTAACTGTGTCTATGATGTAGGTGAAACAGAGGAAGGAAAACTAGCAAGGACTGTGAAAGAGGAGGAGGAGGAGAAGAGACTGATGTATGCCCCAATAGAAAAAGAGGAGAATTCAGATGAAATCCTAACTCAATGGGAGAAAGAGATGAAGATGTTGGAATATTGGTTGGACAATCCAAAACTAGAAAATGGCTACCAAGAGACAGTCACACAGATTGCAGGAGAAGAGAATTCAATAGAATTGCTCAAAAATTTCAGCCCGAGAGCTGAACAGGAGATGACTGCAGCACCGGAGCCTGCAACAAAAGAGGAAGCATACAACAAAGATTTTGTTGAGCTGTATGAGGAATTGGAAGCCCTAGAGAGAAGGGTGATAGTGAAAAGAAGGCACATCCAACATGATAAATTGGAAACAGGTGGAGGAGCATACCAACCTGGGGAGGAAGCTGGGAAACAACTCAGTGGTGAGACTGTAGAACTGGAATATGCAGCAGGGTGTCAAGATAATGCCACATGAGATGAAGATACCATGAAGGATTGGATTGGTAAAAAGGAGAAAGAGCACGCATTTCAATGTGCCCAAGAGATGGAGAAGGAAGAGAATTAAGAGGAATGGCTCAAATTTTTCAGCCAGGAAGATGAGCAAGAGATAATTGTAGAATGGGAACCTACAACAGAGGAGGAAGCAACATATAGCATGGATCTTGTTGATTTGTGTGAAGAGATGGAGGCCCTGGAGAGCAGGGTAAAAATGCAAAAGAATCTTATTCAACAAGTCAAGTTGGAAATTGATGGAGAGAAGAGGCAACGAGGCATACTCCATGGGGAGAACCAGCCAGTGGACCAACTGGACAAAGAAATAGAGAAGATAAAGAGATTGATGCTGGAAGTAGCACAAGAACCAGTCATCAGAGAAGGATGGAATAGAAGAGGACCTGCAAGAGCAATAGGGTAGAAGAAGAAACAAGGAAAAGGAGCAGACGAGCAGCTCCAATTTAAGGTATGGGACCCTAGAGGATCTCAACATCATAGCATCGAGAGCCATGAGAAGGAGCTCATGTTTTTCCCAGCTGTGGAGTATGATGTAGGAGCATTGTCAGCAGAACCCATGTGGAGGGAAAACTCAGTTCCATAGCATGCCTTTTTAAATTAATTGGAATCTAAAGATGGTGTTTTCTTGTAGATCCATTTTGAACGGATGATTGAAGAAGAGAGAAACGCTCAGAAACTGAGTGATCACGAGAAGTCTGGGAGTTTCACTTTTAGTCTTTAATGTAACAGAGATTGAGTGTTGTTAGGGGTTACTTCAATAGGAGAGGTAGTCAGAGGGAACCCTAGGAACCTTCCTGTATAGATAGATGCATGGTATGCCCAAATGAGGTTGTTGGAGATTAGGTTACTGAATAGGAGGTAGAAAAGTTTTTTTTGAGAGAGCTGAGACTTTGTTACAGTCCAGCCTGCACATGTTGTAATCGAACATTCATATTTATAGAAAGAAAAACATTTTTTCCCGCATATGAACTTTATGTGTGTTTCTGTGTATCGAATGAATGTTATCTGTGTGTTTATGTATGCTATAGATACATGATAGGTTTCATCTGCAGTAGGAAGATAAATTTATCTATATTTATTGAGTTCAAGATATCGTTCTGTGTTCTTAGGCTGTGCAAGGAGTGCAAAACAAAACACTGGAGGTTCTGTAGCCAGCGCAATGAGTGCGCATATGAACTCTGTGGAGTCATAAACGAACGTGCCAGGAGGGCGCACCAGAGCGATCAAAAACTCGAGAGGAACCTCAAGGTTGCTGAATACCTTGGAGGAGAGACTGTGCAGAAGAGGCACAGGGAGCATAATTGTTGAAGATTATGTAGAGCTCTGCCAGGAGGGCATCGAGTGAGTGCACAAAGGAACTCTGGTTCAAGTTCAGAAAGAAGAGAAGTGTCAAGGAAAATACACTCACAAATTTTCTGAATACTCTAGAGGTAGACCTGTGCAAGGAGCGCACCAAGCTAATGCACAAATGAGGTGTTGAAAAGACAACCATCTGAAGGCTAGTCCAAGAACAAGGAGTGCGCATAGAGGTGAACTAGTTTTAAGTTCAAAAGCTCGGGAGGTCAAGATCAAAGTGTGCCAGGAGGGCACTAGAAATTCTTTTAAAAGATGCAGAAGGATAAAATCCCTTGGGAGACTGAGTAAATTCGAGAAGCTCAGGAGGGACAACAAAAAATTTGCACGTAGAGCGCAAATGTGCGTCAGGGCTGAGGGTTAATTTCATTTCCAAAGCTCAGGAGAGATAGCGTTCTCAGAAATGCAGAAGAGACCCAAAGTCACAAGGCTCATAGGAGGTAGATCGAAGGTCGAGACCTTCGAAATGTTTTGGAATTCTTCCAAATTTCTGGAGAAAGCGCAAGATCAGGAGGAGGAGCAACAGTGACATTGGATCCAACACTGTGAAGGATCTGGATCGTCAGATCAGAGTCTAGACAGAAGGAGTGCGCACAGGGGGAGAACAGATCCCGTTAGTCAGATCTATGCGTGAGGGACCAACAACCGTTGGATCCAGGTAAGGTGAACACACCTTAACCCTTTGAAGGTGCACATGAGAGTGGACTTTGTGAAGCCTCGAAGTTTCGAAATCATCAGAACTCTCCATCGTCAGGTTTGACAGGTGGAAACATATCTGAGAGTTCAAAGAATTAGACTTCAGAATATTTGCAAGGAGGCTAGGCAAAAACCTTCGAGGGACGAAGTCGCGAAGTGCGAACTCGTGATTTGATCATAGTCGTCGGATAACGAAAGGCATGGACCATCGATTTAATGCAAGTGGAGTTCGAGAGTTTGGACTTCAGAAGAATGGTGATTAGCTAAATTCAAACTTCACACAGTTTTGAAATGCGAAGTCGCAAAGTTGATCTCGACCGTCGGTTGTGGGGGAGTCTTGGACCGTTGAGCTGAGATGAGCGAAGTTCAAAAGTTTTGACTTTGAGAAAAGGGAGGTGAGCTAAGTTCCAATTTTGTGAAGCGCAAAGTCCCGAAGTGCTCAGAATATTGGCCCAAAGTCATAGCAGGGGGTCACATTGATGAAGGTTAAGGGACGAAGCTAGCGCTAGGCTAGGCTCTTAGTCCAGAGTTTGGGAGTTTGGGAGTTGGGAGAGTCAAGGTTGGCTCACATGAAAATACCTGACACGTGAAGTTGCAAAGCGCCTTTTGGTTAGGCGAGTGGTCACGCCAGTGGTCACATGAAGGAAGGGGCTTAGCCAGAGAAGAGCTAGCGCCCATTTGGAGTTGAAAATTGAACAATGCTAAGGAGAGGGCCCGTAGGTGCCATAAAAGTTGCGCATTGGGAGAAAGGACCTATGTAAATTCATTTGGGGTCCAACAGGGGCCCGAAGAGTTGATCCAACTTAGTATCTTGATTGATCCTAGATCGGGAGGTCGCATATCCCTTTGGAAGGAAGGGGGGTTTGCATCAAAGAACAAGGGGAGAATAGAAGGAGAAAGCATACTAAGGTTTTGTCTTGAGTTTTATTGAGATAGTTAAGTTTTCATTCATTCTTCATTTCATTAAAATCCTAATTCTCTTTTATGACAACATGGTCCTATTGTAGATAGCAAGGTTCAAGGCTGAACCATATCATTCAGATGCTTGTTTCAGAGGTGTTGATGTATCTTTGATAGTCTGTGTAGACTTGTCTATTTATGAATTGAGTTTCATGACTGATAAAGGATATTGTGCAGAGTCAAGTGGGAAATGGTCTATGGCAAGATGATCCAGATTTTAAAGTTCAGTTTTTACTTCTTGTCAGAGTCCTCTTGTATGGTTTTCATTGGGGATTTCTAAGTTTGACCTTGGTCCATTCCCCCACATGGATTTTTGTAAAGAGAAAGATACTTTTGATTTCTTCGAATGAAATAAAGAGATTTATATTCTGTCTCATTTGTGTTAATCTGTGACTTGGTATTTTTTATTTTGATCTCCGCATTTACTTTTTTCAATCTGTTATGTTCAAAAAATTACATAAAAAAGTTATATTTTGCAACAATATTTTTATTTAAAAAATCAGCCTAAGCTCTTGTAATTAATACTTGTGGATCAATAAATACATTTTTGAGGCTATAAAAATAGGGTGATATTCCCGACTATCTTTCCTTAGCCAAGCAAGATTAAAAAATGCTTAAATTCATTTCTTTTCCTCAACAGGGGGTCAACACTACAAGATACCTGAGGTAGTTTCGACTATTGTACCAACAAAATAGTGCCGCAAAGTAATCTCTGATACCGCAAAGTTTAGCCTCTTCACCACCTGGTCAGAAAAGAAGGACACTGTAACCACTGCAGCCTCGGCCCAAGAACCTTCTATCCAACATAAGCAGATCAACAAGATTGTAGAAGAGCACCAAGCTATTCCTACTACACCTACGGGGGTGCCTCCACACTCCCCAGTCAAATCAAGTTATGATAAATCCCTTCATGTTCTTCATGTTGCATATTCACCGATAGATTTGTCCCACACTCAGGCATATCATGCATCCATATTGGTTCATAACAACCTTCAACAAGTTAAGCATGGAAGTTTCTTCAACAAGGCAAGCAACTCACCAAAGTTCATATTCAACAAAATCTTCCTTTGGGACCTGATGCAATGGATACCATTGATTCT
>SNQJ01S0033957.1:14777-49696 GCA_010110895.2 Picea sitchensis
ATTGATCCAAGTGGAAATCGGTGGCCACCCACCTATTCCACTGGCTCAAATATGGGTTTCCACCTTGGCAGTTTTTCTACAACTTTTCAAGTCATAAACTTCTGGGGATGTTTTGAAGCCCTAAACAATGTTTTTTGGACCCGCCATAGTGACAATATAGGATTTAGCCAAAGTGTGGCAAAAAAATGTGTATTCCTCCGATAGACCTTTCAAACTAGCTATCGTGTGCCCCAAATGAAGATCATATACAAAAGTTACTCCCTTGAGAAGTTGACATACCAACTTACCCCTTCGGGGCCCACATGAATTTTGGCGTTTCATCTTCCGGGGTTAGGGTTTTGGATTTTATTTATGTTAAAAAGGCCTCTAGAGCCTCATTGTAATCATCATCATCTTCTTGCGAATGAGCGTAGCCATCACATCTCTTATTAGAGATAAGCTGCCACCATTCTAGCGAGTCATTCACTCTGTAATTTTACAGTTTCTGTACATTCTCTCATTAATAAAAATTGTACATTACTATAGCTTTATGTTTATTGCAATATTTATGTGATCTCGCAATATCTCTGTATATTTCATTGTTATATCTCTGCTTTCATTTCTTTCTCAAAATAATCCGGATCACCAAAAGTTGATTTGCCCAATATCGATGGTGCAACTGAACTATTTTGGTTAGGATGGCTTCAAGAACTTTTTTTGTGGATTCCACCTTCCCATCAACTTGTGGATGGTATGGGGAAGACTTACTATGCTTGATCTTTTATTGCTCTATAATGGTTTGGAAAAGTTTTGATGTGAAATGAGCACCTTAATCTATAACAATCTCTCTTGGGACACCAAAATGAGTAAATATATCATCAAATAAAAAATATACAAAAACTTCTTCAGTAGCATGCAAATGAGGTTTAGATTCTACCCATTTAGTGACATAATTAGTACATACTAGAATTTACCTATTTTTCCTCTATATCGGAAAGATAGGTCCTACAAATTCTATATCCGATTTTTCAAATGGCTTTAAGAGTAACTAGAGTTGTAGAGGCATTTCGTCGTCTTGCATTGGTCGGCCCATCCGCTGACAACTGTCACGTCTTCTTTTGTACTTCTTGGCATCTCTTAAAAGAGTAGGGCAATAATACTCTAGATGAGGGAATATGTATGTGGTTCTTTTATCAACAAAATTTCCTCCAGATGGCTCATCGTGGTATGCCTTCAATATGTCAAACACTTCACCCTCTTGTATACACCTCTGAATTATTAGATTAGGTCCAATACAAAAAATTTCTCAACCAATACATGAATACGTGGCACTGATTTTGATGATCTTCTGCTTCTCCTTTGGGGAAAGGTGTTGAGGTAACTTTCATGTAGCAAAAAAGTTAGCAATATCTGCAAACCTAGCAGATTTAGTAGATATTGCAAAAATATGCTTATAAGGAAAATTATCATTAATAGGAACTAATTCACCTTCATTATGAATCCTAGAAAGAAAATATGCAACTACATTCTCTTTCCCAGCTCTATCTAATATAGTAATATTAAATTCTTGTAACAAAAGAAGCCATCAAGTAATTCTACCATTGGTAATTGGTTTGTTCATTAGATATCTGATGGTAGAATGGCCAGTGTGGATGAAGATTTCATTCCTTTTAATATAGTGCCTAAATTTATTGACGACATGCACTACTGCAAGGAGGTCTTTTTCCATAACTGTATATTTCTATTCAGGGGGTGTCATGTTCTTACTAACGAAATAAATGGCACAAGATATTTTATTTTCTTTTTGTCCTAGCATTGCTCCTAAAGCTGTATCTAAGGCATCCATAGATATATGAAAAGGGAGAGACCAATTTGGCCCTCTTAAAAAAAGAGCTACATAAAGGTTTTTTTTTCAATGTTTCAAAAGCAGTTTGGCAAGGAATATTCCTGAAAAAATCATTATCTTTAGTGAGTAGTTTAAATATTGAAGATGCAATTTTTGTAAAATTTTCAATAAATTGCCTATAGTAACCAACATGTTCTAAGAAACTTCTGACATATTTTTTGGTGTTCGACACTAGAAGCTTGGAAATGACTTCTATCTTTGCTGGATCCACTTTTATTCCTACATATGATACACAATGACCCAAAAAAATTCCTTCAGTTAGTAATATATGACATTTTTCATGACTTAATGACAAATTGGTTTCTTGACATCTGATTAAAACTTTTTCTAAATTTTATAATGCTTCCTCAAAAGTATTTCCATAAACAATGAAATCATCCATATATACTTCTACAAAATCATGCATCAAGTTAGAAAATTACCTAGTACAACACGTTGAAAAGTAGCAAGTGCATTACACAACCCAAAAGGTAGTACTTTGTAGGCATACATCCCCCATGGGCATGTGAATGTTGTTTTGTCTTGATCCTTTGGAGCAATATGAGTTTGGTTATAACCACTAAACCCATCCCGAAAAGAAAAGTATTTTTTCCCACTAATTTATCTAAAACCTTATCTATAAATGGTAGGGGGAAATGATATTTCAAGGTTTCTTTATTTAATTCCCTATAATCTACACAAACATTCCATTTTCCATTTTTCTTAGGAACAATCACTAAAGGAGATACCTATTGACTGTCAGAAATTGGATATATGAAATTAACATTTAGTAGTTTCTACAATTGTTATTTTACAATTTCCTTCAAGAGTGGGTTCATACATTTTTGGGCTTGTCTAATTGGCCTGGAGTTTTCCTCTATATAAATATGATGAATACATGTATTAGGATGGATTCCATGCATATCGATATATTCCCATGCAAATGCATCAGATTTTTTTTGTATCTTCTTGATTAATTGCTCCTTTTGAAATTCTTCAACTTTAGAATTGATATTTAAGATTTTTCCTTGATGAATTTCAACAACAATGCTACTTGATTCTAATATTGAATTAAAATAAGACATTGAACTAGAAATTATTGATAGAGTGTCCATTGTACATTTTTCTTTAAAATCTTTGTCCAAGATATGATTAAAAGTATGTTTCCCCTTATGATATTGAGTAAAATCAAAATTATTGATAAAATCAATGATTTGATTTTCCTCGATATCATTTTTTAGAATCATAACTTGGTCAATAGTTAAAATAGGTTGTACTACTTCCTAATAATCATTTGTATCTTGAAAGCATTGTGTGAATTCTAATTTAGTTAAATCTTTAATAGGTGGATATAAATTAAATTTCTTAACTGAATCCTCATGTGCAATTTTCATTTCCCCTGACCTACAATTGATAAAGCATATTCAATTGTAGCTAACCATGGTCTCTCTAAGATTAATGGATGACCACCCAAGTTATATTTCGGTTGTAAAACCATGAAATCTATAGGGTACTCCCAATAATCTAAGGAGACTATTATATCCTCTAATACACCTTCTGGTGTTATTGTTGATCTATCAACTAGTTGTAAAGCTGTGGGTGTATTTTTTTTTTTTAACAAAATCGGTTATGAGTCTTTATTTAATTAGCGGCAGAGGGGGCTGTCAACCCTTACATATTCAAAATGTGAGCTGCTGCTCAGATTACAAGCTTCTTAACAATGAACCTATTCGAACTTAGCCTAAATTACATGCCAAAACTTGACTGCTAATACTTTAACTTATACTATCAGTTGGACTACTGAAGATCCTGATAACTTCCTGGTTCTATCGATCTGGTTCTCCACCGAGCTACGTCAATGCCCTTTCTTGGAAGAAGCTTCAGCAGTGGCCTCTGAAATCTTGCCAAGGGCCATGGTGAGCTCTTCCACTTTGAGTTCCAGCTTACAGAGCCTTTTCCCAAGATCTCCCATCAAATTAGCCGCGTCTTTCAGCCCAGCTTGGATTTCGTCTGAAAGATCATCTTTGATGTCCTGCATCTCCATGGCAAGCATCTCCCATTTGTTCTTGGCTGTGGTCGCCTTAATGCTTTCCAGCTCTGCCCGGATTAACTCAATACGCTCCTGCGGTGTGAGGCTCGGTTTGGACGCAGCTTCCATCTTTTCCGTCACTCTTGAATGATCCAGCACAGAAGGATACCAGAGATTCACTACAACATACAATAGGAGATGAGAGCAGGCAGACACAATGTCCGCTTTGTAGAGGGACCGGGTCTCCTCCTTGAAAATCCACACAGCCCGAGTCGGATTGCAATCTCCGAGCTAGAGTTTTCTCGTCCAGCATCATTGTGATTCGTCCGGTCCGTCATGTTATTCACGTGGAGCTTCAGGCACGGGATCCTGGAGGCTTAAGGAATGGATTGAAGAGACATGTCTTCATTCACCTTTATGATTCCTTTGCGCAGTAGAGTACCTTTATTGGCTTGCGCGTCAACTTGCCCATTCAGGGCTCTTAGCACATGATTCAGATGAGAATCTTTGAAATGCCTCAGGAGGAGGGCGGATTTTTTGTACAGCTGGGCCAAAGTGCTGTCCTTAGGAGTTTTTTTAGTGATGAGAGATTCCAGGACCTGCTTGGAGTCTCCAAAAATTCTAATTGACTGGATTCCCAGTTTTGATGCATGGTTGAGACCTTGCCAAAGCGCGAGAAATTCCGCTTGGTTGTTGGAAGCCTAGCCTAATCCCCAAGCATACACTGTATGAGTGATGCCGGAAGGGTCCATAATGATTCCCCCACCTCCTTCCTGTTCCGGGTTGCCTTTCGAGGCCCCGTCAAAGAAAAGGCACCATTCATTGAGTGTCGACCTCCATTGGAGAAATTCCTGCTCCTCCATCCTTATCTCCCATTTCCTAATATGCAGCGATTTGATTTGAATGATGCCATTATGGTCTTGGCTGAAATCCTTAAGCCATCTGTCTTCCTCCTCCGAGAGTGGGGCAGAGTTCCTGAGGTTGGCCTTTCCTTTTAATGCTTCTGCCAACATCGTTCTAGCTTTAATTGCCACCTGGGTAGGCAGACTTCCGACTTCATTGAAAATTCCGTTGTTCCTTTCTAACCAAATCTTCTAGTAGATGAATTTAGGAATCCACATCCACACTGTTTTGAGAAGATTCTTTTTGTTCAGGTCAAAAGGGGATAACGACTGCCAGTTGCTTAAAAAATCTGAAGCCAAGGAAGGAAGGATTGGCGAGTCCCCGACCAGTAGGGAGCTCCAAACTTCTTTTGAGAACCCACACTCGAAGAGGAGATGTTCAGGGGTTTCTTCTTTAACTCTGCAAAGAGGACAGCGGGAGGGGCCCTCCCAGCCCCTCTTCTTAAGATTACTAAAAGTTAGGATGCTGTTGTGAGTCAAAGCCCAAGCGAAGTGGTCGACTTTGGGAATAGAAGGGAAATTCCAGATTGCTTTCCATGGACCTAGGTTTGGGGGAACCCAAGGAGTGTTTAGGGCAGCCTTATAACCTGCTGAAGCTGTATAGTTCCCTGTGGGAGAACCCCAACCTCGTTTGTCTTTGTAGTTTACCCCTATCAGAGCCTTCCCATGGAGATACTCTAGTAGGATCATGGCTTCTTCGTGGAGCTCCTCCGGGTAGCGCCCCAAATTCCATCCTTGCCAGGAGAGATGGGGGTCACTTTTCCAGAGGGAGATGTCCCCAAGAGTCTTACGATTGTTGGCTAAGAGCCACTCCCCAATATGCTTAATTTCCGGGACTCCTATGAGAGGTTGATCGCCCATAATGGAATCCTCCATAATACGAATTTTTGCTCCATTTCCTGGGATCCAAGTGAGATTTGGCTGAAAGAAGGATAGAGCTCTAAGGAAAAGGTAGAAAATTGGGGAACCCTTCGTGTCTTTGGGAGGTCTCTCTAGACAACGATCTCTGTCTCCTCGAAAGTAATTTTTCCTGAGGATTTTCTTGGTCCAGGTTCGTTTTCCAGTGATCATTCGCCAAAGCAATTTACCTCCCATAGCAAGGTTATGAACAACCACGTCTCTTATATTCAGTCCCCCTTCCAGCTTGGATTTCTTGACCTTGGCCCAGTTAATTAGGTGGAGTTTTCTAGCGCAATTCTTACCTCCTTCCCATAGGAATCTGCGCAGCATTACATCGATTTTGTTTGAGATTGTTTTTGGGGCAAGAAGAACCGAGCACTGGTATATAGGAAGGCTGGAAAGGACAGAATTCATAAGCACAACTTTGCCTGCCCTGGTTAACCAATTGGCTCCCCAGGCTTGGATTTTGTGTTTTAGCTTATCCACCAGAGGCAGCCAATGCGCCACCATGGCCCGCCCTTTGAAAATTGGCATCCCGAGGTAGGTGAAGTTATCCCAAACTGAAATGCCTTCCATATCCAGGATGCGCCCTATTTGCTGCAGTTCATGAGGGTTACAGTTCCAGCCAAAGATCTTGCTCTTGTGATTGTTAATTTCGCTGCCAGAGCAGAATTTATAGAGATCTAGTTCAGACTTGAAGCTCCGGGCTGTTTTGATGCTGGCCGCTCCTAGTAGAAGAGTATCATCAGCAAACTGGGCGTGGCTTACCTCGTTGGTTGAAGGGGTAATTCTGATTCCAGGAAGGGATCTGTTTAAGAGACAGCTCTGCAGCTGGAAGCTCAGCACAACTGCTTGAATAACATAGAGCAAAGGGGACATTGGACAACCTTGTCTGAGCCCCCGAGAGGCTTGGAAATACTTGGCAGGGCGCCCATTGATCAAGGGGGCGATCCACGGAGTAGAAATGCAGGCCTTTATCCACCCCAAAATTTTTTGAGTGAACCCAAATTTCCTCATTACTGCAAACAAGAAATCATGACGGACCCGGTCAAAGGCATTGGCAAGATCCAACTTGACCGCCATTCCTTTCTCTTTTTTTTTACAGCTTGTGTGAATGGCTTCCTGAACTAGAATTATATTATCAAGGATTTGTCTCCCTCTAACGAATCCTCCCTGATTTTTCGGGATCAACTTTGGAAGTATTTTCTTGAGCCTGTTTTCTATTATCTTAGTGATAATTTTGTATCCGGTGTTGCACAGAGATATCGGTGTGAACCTATTAAAATTATTTGCCCCTTTCTCTTTAGGAATGAGGGCTAGAAATGAAGAATTTGTGCTGCCTCCCAATTTGTTGCAGTTCTGAGATTTCCTGACCATCTTGCATAAATCTTTGTTGATGATATCCCAACAATGAGTGTAAAAACGAGCTGTGTAGCCATCTGGCCCAGGAGCCTTGTCTGGATGCATGCTAAAGACAACTTGTTTAATTTCCTTATCACTGATCGGTCTGCTCAGCACATTATTTTCTTCTTCAGTAACCAGATTTGGCACCTCTGAGATCGGATATGCGTGCGGGTCCAATTCCTCCGTTGCTGTAGCTGAATAAAGCTTTTTAAAATAGTTGTGAGCGACTTCCTTAATGCTGTGTGCATCTCTGTATACTTGATCCTGCCAGTGAATTTCGTCAATGGATTTGTAATTTATCCTTGATTGAGTATGCTTGTGAAAGAATGCTGTATTCTTGTCGCCTTCCTGTAGACATAACGCCCTAGACTTCATCCTCCAATATATCTCTTCTTCTCTGCAACTTTTATGCAACTGGCTTTGAATGTCGGCTTCCTGCTTGAGAAGGGTTTGGGTGATAGGGGTCTCTTCCATAACCTGTTGATGGAGTTCCAAGGATTCCTGTGCTTTTTTCCTTTCCTCCAGGGGAGAGGCTAGATTTTTGGCCCACAGTTTGAGAATGGCTTTAAGGCGTCTGAGTTTTTCCTCCCACACAAAGAAGGGAGATCCAGTAACAAGGATTTTCCAAGAAAGATGGACCAGATTGAAGAAGTCACTTTGTTCGGGCCAAAGGGGGGAAAACTTGAATGGGATGGGGCCTAGAGAAGCGCTAGGGCGAAGGGACAGGGAAATGGGTTTATGATCAGAAGTGTAGTGAGGAAGAACTTTAGAGAAGGCTCTCAACCCAATTGTGAGGAAGGAGGATTGTATGAGAAACCGATCAAGCCTGGCGGCTATGTGGCCAGGGCCTAATCGTTTGTTTGACCAAGTAAATTTGCCATTGGTTGGAGGGATGTCCTCCAGCTCCCAATCTGACATCAAATCTTCCACCCATTCTCTAGAGGGGTCCCGGATAATAGAACCCCCCTTTTTCTCTGATAGTGATAGGGTGACATTTAGGTCCCCTGCCACTACTAAATTCTCGGTATTGTGGCTGCTAAGAAGCAGTTGTAAAGAATCCCAGCAATCTTTCTTTTCATTGATTAAGACGGGTACATACAAATTAAAGAGGCTTACCTGGTGACCGGATCCTTTGTGGTTCAGTTTGGTGAAAAGCCAGTGGGTGGTGCCGATTTCTTCGATGAGCTCCAGCTTAGTCGAATCCCACAATGTTGCCAACCCCCCGGAGGCTCCTCTGGCGCCGACTGCCCTACCTGGGCCTTTCTTCCAAAAGGAAGGACTTATATTTAGGAGGTCAGCCTCCTCCATCTTCATCTCCTGGATAAGAAGGACTTCTGGTCGTTCAAGCCTTACTAAGTTCCGCAAGGCTTCTTCTTTTATTTTACTTCCTAGTCCTCCGCAATTCCAGGAGACGTATTGCATTATTTACTTGGAGGGGGAGGGAGTCCACCTTTCGGTGTTTTCCCCGGCTTCGCTCCTGATCTGGTGTGCGTCATCTCGTGGAGAGTGTACTGAGTTCCTTGGGCCACTTCCTTATTAGCTTGCTCTCCTCTTCTTTTCTTTTCAGACTTCCTACCTCTCTTGGGCTGCTCCGGAGTGCCTTTTAGGCTGCTAGCTTCTTCAACTTCCTCATCCGGGATCTCCGTGTCCGTATTCGAATTCAGACTGATATACTCTTTGTCCGGGTTTGGTCTCTTGGCGGGCGGAGTTGGATTCGATGGGACCAAAGGAGGGTTTTCCTCGCCGTTTTTTTCATCTGCAGGATTTGAATGGGATTGTGGGCCTTCTGGAGCTTTGTGGGAGGGTTGTCCATCCTTTAGAGGTTCCTGAGTCCTTTTGTCCTTTCCTCTGGAGTTATATGAGTTTTTCCCTCTTTTAACTTTCTGCCAACCTTCTGCATCCTTTTTCCCAATGGGTTGGTTTTTGGGGCAATTCCTTTGAAAGTGACCATGCTCCTGACAGTTTCTGCATTTGAAGGGCAAATGCTCATAATCGAGTTTATGAAAGTGGGTCCACACTCCAATCGTAAGCTTGACTGCTTCAGGAAGCCCTGCCTCCATGTCAACTTCCACACATATTCTGGCACAACTATACTGCCCGCGATGGTCAGCTCTGTCGATATACCTGCCAACTCCATTCCCTATCCTTTGCAGAGATTCAGAGTCCCAACAATGCATCGGGAGATTAGGTAATCTGACCCACACCGGCACTTCTTTAGGTGTGTCCACTAGGGGGTCAAAGTCCGGAGTCCATTTGTTCAGGTAAAGACCCTGCATGCCCATGAAATAGGGGCCGTTCCTGAAAATTAGGTCCCGATCCTCTTCAGAAATAAATTCAAACACAAAAAACCCACGCCCCACTGGGTAGTAGGTAACCCCATGCGCCAGGTTTGGTTTCCAGTTGCGCTGGATCCAATCGTCCGTGGATTTGGAGGACAGCCATAGGCCCATGAAATATCCCACGAGCCCTCGTTGGGCCAGAGCCAGGGCGATCTTCATTGGTCTTTCTTCTGGCAATACGATTTCCGGGATATCCTCCAGTTTTTTAATGAATTTCGGGATCGCCGGAGTAACCGTTTTCTTCCCGCTGCTGCTGACCAGCCTGCTAAAGGCTTCTTTGTCCGGGATCAATGGAGGAGGGGCCGCCGCCCCACCCCCTGACATCGCCATGAAACCTCTCAGCCCATGCTCGAAGCTCAAACCCTAGATCGCTCGCATTGGATGCTCATCGTTCACCAAATTATATATTTGTGGGTGTATTACGAAAATTATACAATTGTAATTCATCCATGGTACCTTTTTTCATCACATTTATTATTTCTCCTAAATCTATTAACATGTTTGCAATTGCAACATTATTGATATGAATTTTTACAATGAGGCTACGAGGATCAACACATTTTTGCATATAAATTTTACCCGACATAAGGTATACCAATTTACCAATAACTTGCACTGTCTGTGGGTGTTTATTTTTCCTTCCCGATTTCTTTATACACAAGTCTCTTACTATCTCAACAAAAATTGGAATGTCTTTAATTGCTTGCAGTAATGTAATTTTGATACAAAAATTCTTTAACTTATCTAATAAATCATATCCAGAATGTTTGATTTGGTTTTCTAATGCCAACCTTTCTGGGAAAGGTGGAGTACTATATTGTTGTGTTTGATTTATTATAGATGAAGAAGTTTGTTTTATTGCATTATAACTATCATTATTGTCTTTTTTATTAGTATTTTCCTCTATTGTTTCTTAAATAATAATAGGAGCATCCCGATGAAGTACTTTTCCTGATCTAAGATGAATACCATTTAGATCAAGAGGAATAATCATATAAGTGGGAAACTTTTGTAGCTCAACGTTGTAATCGGGTTGAGATACTTTATTATTAGGGTTATACACGGGTTGTGTAGGTAGGTGGGTAGGTCTTGGAGGTTGATTTGATGGTAATTGAAGTTGTCGAGGTTGTGAAATTTGTTGATTTTGTGGTTGATTAGGGTATGGTTGTTGGATTTGTAGGGGATACTAGTTTTGTGAAGGATATTTGGTGTATTGTTTCTGTATAGGATAAGGATGAGCAACCATGGTCCCATAGGAATGTCCTCGCCAACCTTGTTTCCAAGGTTGGGTTTGTACTTGTTCTGGTGGCCATGATTTCCAAGGCATGGGAAAGGTCCAATTATGTTGGGGGTATTGTTGATTTGAATAATAAGAATTGAATTGTTGAGAAGGATCTTGAGATGTACCTGAATGCCTTGGCTGCCAAGGTCTTTTTGGTGCAACGAAACATAATTTCTTTGCAGCTTCATGATTTCCTTGGTAGATTGCCTTGAGCTTCGATAAAGATGGCTAGTTTTATGTAGTGTGATTTTATGCACATATACCACAAAATTCAATTTTATCTAAATGAATTTCTTTTAAAGGATGTCTTTTTCTACATTTTGGACAATAAATAGTTAAATTTGCATTCTCTACCTCTTTCTTTTGCTTAATTTTCAATGTGTCTAATTGAGAACCAAGAGTACCGAGAATATCTATTTTAAAATTGTCCAATAAATTTCCAATATCTTCTCTACTTACCCCACTGATATTTGATTTTTTGACTCTAGAGATAGCATCCTTAGGTACCTTACCATATTTGGAATTTCCTTGAGAGATGTGCATACATAAGTCACATATTTATGGATAGGTTAGGTGAGAAATATCTCCTTTATCCATTAAATTTAGAACATCAATCCATTCATCTCTAATCCCACAAAGTAAAATGACTTTAAGAGTGTACAAATCTAGATGATTCTGCCTTTCTCTTTTAACAGTGCAATGAAAACTTTCTAAGAAATCCTCAAGGATCTCATCTTCCTTTTGTGTCATTTTAAACATTTCTTCTCCCATCCCTCGATTTGTATAGTAATCATGATATTTTACAAGGAACGTTTTTCTCATCTCATCCCATGGTTTGATAGTATTAGTTCCCAAAACTATAAACCAACATAAAGTAGTATCCATAAGGGTGGTTGTAAACCACTTCAATTTTTGAGCGTCAGAAGAATAATCACATCTACGACATAACACATCAAATTCAAAAATTCTTGGTCTTCAACTATCATACCATGAAAGTTGGGCAATGATGAAGGTGGTATGTTCTTCATTTGAACTATGACTGTTGGATCCAAAATTGGAAACCCAAATTCTTCCTCAACAGTCAATGTTCATGTACCCTCTATCCTTTCTTGTCTTTCATCTTCTCCATCTCCAGGTCCTCGTTTCTGTCCATTTTTACCTCCAAGTATTCCAAACATGTTTTCTTGTTTGAAATGTACATATTCCTCCGACGAGGCACAAAATTATGGTTCCTCAATAGGATTTTCTGAAAATATAATTTCAGGTTGACCACTGATTAATTATTTCTCCTTAGGATTGGATGGAAGTATGAAAACTTCTTTTAATATTTTTGGAACTTTTTTTTATTTGGAATTGCCTTCTCGAACTTTTTCTTTTCCTTTTGTTTGTGCAGTCACGATCTTGCCTGATCGTCCTCCTCTTGTAACTCTAGCTACCGATGGTTTAGTTGATGGTGTGGCTCTTACAATGCCATGTGATGGAGTGGGTGAATTTGTAGTTGGTGTACTCCCACTGCTATTGAATCTACCTCTAGGATCCCTATTTCTATTCATGCATTCTACTTAACATGATTGAAATGGGTGAAGAGAGACTCACTCCAACTCTACTTATAGAAAATGTGCAAGTTCTTACCTCTTATCATAACATCTCTCTTCCCATGCATTCATTCCTATATGCATTTAAACTGATAAAAATAAAAACTAATGCCTTTTTGCACTTCCTCAACAATGACGCCAAAAATGTCACTGAGTTCAATTAAGTGAACTCTGCTACATTAAATCATCAACCCGGGGTTCTTAAATTGATGAAGTGCATGCAAAATATATGCATGTCTTAGCTTATAATCTATCTCTAAGTGATTACTTATACAAAATTAAAACCGTTTACTATTTTAGATATATAAACAAATTTTTTTCTTAGCTATAGAAAACAAAGCAAATGTAAATTTAAAGAAACAAATTTAATAAAGAATCAGAGGAATGATTCTAAACACTTGAAATCGTTGACCTACTAGATTTTTAGCTTCAAGACAATTAAAAGATTTGAATCATATGGTTTAATAATGATCCAGGTGGATATTGGTGGCCACCCACATATTCCACTTGGACCCCCACCATTGCTTCTTTCAGTTTTTCAGTTTCCGCACATTTTACTATTTTTAGCAGTTTTTCGGGTCCTGAACTTTTTGAGCCGTTTTGAGGCCCTAAACGATGTTTTTTTGGAAAATGGGGAGCAACATGGAAGTTCCTTCATTGTTTCTCACACCAAAAGTGTAGTCCTCGAATAGATATTTCTAACGAGGTATTGAGTGTGTCAAACGAAGATCATATGCCAAAGTTACGTCCCCGGGAAGTTGATGTACCAATTTACCCAAACGGGGCCCATAGTCTTGGCGTTTCATCTCCTAGGGTTAGGTATTTGGATGTTTAGGGTTTTCCATTGTTTCTCAATAGTAAATAGGCCTTCGAGCCTCATTGTAACACAGTTCAGAGGCCAATAGCCGCCACATCTATTCTCAGAGATAAGCTATCAACGCCCTAGCTAGTTTATTTCTATTCTGTCTGTAAGCATATTTAAGTCATTTGTTATTAATGAAATGAAGTTTATTTCCGCTGCATCTCTACGTTTATGTGTATTTCTGTATTTCATTGTGTTCCTGCATAAATCCAGATCAAATAAAGGTTTCTGTAACTGAAGTAAAACAATATTTATTCAATTAATCATTTACGGGCATTAGTATTCTTGTGTATTGCAAACAAAAATCATAAATGAAATGCAAGAAATGAAAAGAACATAAATCAAATCCACACAATTGAGAAGTTGAAATAACACTAACATAAATAGAAGCAACCCTCCTGGCTTAGTGAGCGTTGATGGAGAAAACTATATAACTATACTTATATAAATAAAACACACAATGCATGTAATTGATAGTAAGCATAGCTCTTATATTAATATCATATCAATGATACAAAAATACAACAATTCGATATCATATCCAATATTGTTCTGAAGGTTCTCATGACTCATATTTAAACATTATAAATGGGACCTTGGAGATCCAAAACCCACAGATCCTCAAAACAGATTCATCTATGAAGTAAGACATGTGTATACAATATCATATTAAGAATGTTCGTGGTTGTATGGAATGAATTTATCAACCCACATATGAATAAATTCATGACAAGTTGCATGAATTTCCCTTATCCTATATCGTTACCATCACATAATTGATTTGGTGTGGATTCAACTTGCATACTCTTCCACTTAGTCATGTGTTGGCCACAACTTTAACTTGGCTCCTATGCTGACTTGGCGAAGTCTCGTTCTGGGATGATAGGTGGATGCACATCTAGTGCTGATTTGGAATCATCTCCAAGTCACGATCTCAACCTGGAGTGTGCCCAACCATGTAGAACTATGATTTTTCTACATAAACAATTAGTGTCTACAAAAATATTCAAGTTGCTACACAATCTATGATTCTGTAGCAACTTATTAAAATAATAACCATTTAAACTAATTTGCATAAGGAAGAATAAAAATATGCTAGAATGAAAAATTTACCTTGGATATTCTCTGATATGCCAATTCTGTAGATTAGGGAGGTAATTATGGCAAAACGTGGTAAAATGGAGTGTAGGATAGTTCATAAGCATAGGTTTTGGAGGTAAATTTGAAATAGGAAAGTAACAAAAAGAGAATGATTTGAGGACCCAATAGTATCTAGATAAGATAAGATGCAAATGGTTTTTTCTTGCTTCAAATTAAAAAATGCCACTTAATGTTACAAAGTGGAGGCATATTGAATGGGGAGATTCAAACTCAAACCCTCCAACTCCAAAGATGAAAACCCATGCAAAAGGTGAATTTGAAGGTCCTTAGCTCCATTATAAATAAAGAAAAACACAATTAAAAAATGTTGAGTTATCATTGTATTTTGATTTGAAATGGATTTATAAAGCAAATAGGATTAAGTAATATGCTTGGATTTATAAAGCAAATGGGTTTAAGTAAGTTGTTTGGATGTTATGTTTTGTGCTGACAAGATACTTTTGTAATAAGGGGCTTTTGTAGTCCAACATATGAAATATCATTTTTGGGATTATTTGTGTAAAGTAATTCATTAATCTATGATCCATATATTATGAATATTAGTTGCAAATGACCAATTTCTCATGATTTTGAATATACCACTTGTTGGACATATTGTCATTCATGTGTTTGCATTGATGTCAACAGTCACGATAAGTTGTTATGATGGAAACATGAATCATTCATGATCAGTTATACAGTTGGCATTAGTGTCAAGATGGCCAATAATGTCTTTCCATGTGTAATGGAGGGTCAATGATGGAAAGAGAATGTCAAACAATAAGCAGAGAAACAAGGTTAATATCATGAGGAAAAGTATACTGAAGATCGACAGAAGAACATAACCTTAAGGCTGAAAGCAATTCGTGATTATTGTTGATCACGATAGGATCAACAATGTTCCTATGATCAAAGCTCAAGAGAATTAGCGACTGACTATCAGTGCATAAAAGAATGCACAAACAATTATTAAAGCTCAGGAGAGTTAGCGAATGAAGAGCACATTCTAGAAATGCCATCCGATTGATGGAAAGACTAAGAAATTGACCAATGCACAGGAAACGATGAGAAGCCTCAGCAGCCGTCCGATCAAGAAATTGACGGTGTTGATCGTCTCATATATTGGACATCGATCATATGAGTGACTGTGGGCTTGAGGACCATTGGAGGATCGTGATCGTCAAATCTGCAAACTAGATCAACGACATGGATAGATTGCGAAGATCAGAAGGAGAATTAAGCATTGTGCTATTTCCAATCCCGCAATTAGTCAGGACCGTCAGATCTTATAGCTTCAAATATCGACGACTGTGGTTGACTCACCAATAACGCACAACTTCAATTGCGGAGTTTGGGTGTTGAGTTAAATCACTCGCAAGTTGTGGCTCCACAATCATCGTTGACCGTTAATCTTCTTCGAAGAGTTCACATCGATTGTTAGATCAAATCAAGTGGATGGATAGGATAAGCAAGGTAAAATATCTGAGATCACAATTATGCGAATACCCGTTAGCCGTCAGATCAAACTCGAATCCCCGTCAGCCATAAGATCATCTTAAAGTGGAAGGATAGGATAATCAGGGCTAAAGGGTTGAGAATTTGATTATCCGAATACCCGTCAGCCGTAAGATCATTCTAAAGTGGAAGGATACGATAAGCAAGGGCTGAGATCTAATATCTTGATCACTCGAATATCCGTCAGTCATCGAATCACCTTAAGTGGAAGGACATGATAAGAAAGGCCTGAGATCTGAGATCTCGATCACCCGAATTTCCATCAGCCGTCGGATCGAACTAAAAGGAAGGATAGGATAAGTGAAAACGAAGATTCGTTGGATTTAATCCAAGGAAAATCTGCATCACAGACAAGATCGAGCCGTTGATCTAAGATACTGATCAAACAACCATCATTCATTTCGGTTCTAAATATGTGAGGAGGTTACGCTTCGGAAAAATCTCATTTCAAGAATTTAGTTTGAGATTTGAATTTCCCGAAGTCTGGAGACCCGGAGAGTCGAAATAAATTATTGACTGTCGGATCATCCGAAGTAAGCCTCAATTGTTCAATTCAAGAGGAAATATGGAAGACCACGTCAACAAACCACATTAACAAGGACGTGTGGGAGATATATGTTAGCAGACCATGTCAACAAATACATATGGCAGATCACGTCAGCAAGGATGTGTGGCAGATCACGTCAGCAAGGATGTGTGACAGACCACGTCAACAAGGACATGTGGCAGACCACGTCAGTAAGTACACATGGCATAATCAAATGATGACATATGTCAAGAGGAAATTGGCTCGTTCCATGTCAAAACGTGGCGTCAATAAATTACGTCACTCCAAAAGAATTACTTCGGGAGTTTTACCACTAGCAAATGAAAAAATCTCCGAAGTCCCGAAGAACAAAATCCTGAAGTAGACATGGTCCGTCCGATCGAAAGAAACACTTTGGGAGCATTCTCATCCATTGATCTACTACAGTGGAAGGATAGCGTAAGTTGAAATAGGTGAAGTCCCGAAGGAAATGGTGGCCATCCATCTCGATGCTTGACTAAGACCCAACCGTTGGATTAAGCCTTGTAAGAATCAAATCTGGCGATTGATCAATTTCTGTGAAATAAACGTAATCCGTTCATTCTGTTCGAGAAATCTGATTCGGAAGTTTTGAAAGGTTTGAAAAGTTGAAATCCCGAAGTTCCGAGGGGTGAAGTTTTGTCAGCCATCCATCTCATCGGGAGATTGAATCGTGACCATTGATTTTGATAAGCACTCAAGCGATTGCTTGGCCTAGTGCCTGGTCACCGCATATGGTCATATGAAATAAGAAAAATAAAGGTAAAGCTTAAATAATAAGCTCGTGGTTCTATGCCTATGGTCATATGAAAATGGTTTGAAAGGAGCACCTCATACAGATTTCATTCGACAGAGAGTTACACTAGAAAAATATAGAGAATCGATAAATAATCGAATATGATCTGTTGGTGAACTGAGAACGCAATAGAAGCACGAGTACGATCTAATGAGTTGATCCATTTTTGTGATCAACTCATGAGGAAAGATGAATCGATACACAACCATGATTAAAAGAAAGTTAAATCATGAAAATATGAATAAAGAATAAAAAGGAAAAAATGATACTAATTAAAATTTTAAATTATCATTTTAAATGAAAAGGTACAATGGTTCAAATATCAAAAGACAAAATGCTTCAAAATCACACCAGTTGGAAGACTATATAAACAAGAAATAATGGTGAGAAGAAATGTAGTTGAATTTGTTGAAGTATATATATTTATATACAATGGATTGAATAAAGGTTCATTCTATCAGGTTGGTGGCTGTTTACAAGATGGGTCTTGTATGAGGATTGGATTCCTCACATCTCAGTTGGATCTGAGATCAAGAAGCTGAGACTTGTTATGAGGGTTGGATTCCTCATTTCTCAGTTGGATCTGAGAACTACAAGCTGGGTCTCTCATAGTTGTATGAAGATGATATTCAAAGATTGATATTATGTATTCATTCAAATTATTTAAATAAATAAAGTATTGATTCCTTTATATATATTGTTTGAGAAAATGAAATAAATAATTGTTGTTCAGTTAATTTGTGAAAAGTGGAAAATTGTCCAAAGTTTTGTGACAGTGATTCACCCCCCCCCTCCCTCTCAGTGTCAAGTATCCATTTCAACACCACTTGGCACTCATTGTGGGTGATGCTCATAGGGGTGAAGAAGTGTGATTGATATTAGTGAAATGGATCGCATAGCATCAATGACCACCTTCGAGGCTTGCACCTGATAACCAACACTGTCTGGGAGTTCATCTATTCCAAAATTCCTTTGTCATGATTTTGAATAGTCCACTTAGCACTCATTGCATTAGGTGATGCTCACAAGGATGAAGAAGTGGGATTGAGACTGTAGAAATGAATCATGTATCATCAATCATAACTTTTTGGATGGGTGACCTCTTGAGAATTCATGGTTACTAGGTGCGATTCTTGAAGGTCACGCATTTTGGATGTGATGGTTGATGCTATTCGATTAATTTTGCTTGTCTCAATCAACACAATGATTTCTAAGTATATTATTCAAAATTTTGAGAAATTGGTTAGTTTCAACTAATACTCATGGAATATAAGTCATAAATTAATGAATTATTCTACACAAATAATCCCAAAAATAACATCATATAAAATATTTTTTCTTTATTAAATAAATTATTATATTGAAGAATTATTGTGGATAAGACTTTTCAAAGGGATTTAGGATTGTAGCTTTGAAAATTCCAATGTGCATGCTTTTCATAGATTTCATCAATAGAATGGCAATTCCATTGACATAGTCGTCAAAGGTGGCCAAAGTTATAGGTGATGTGGTTGGAATGTTCAATCCCAACATATGAATTGGCTTCCTAGTAGTACTAACTATTTCATTAGGAATAAACCTAGTTACTTACATCTCGATGAGGATGGGCATGGACATTCATATTCAAGACAAGGCAGTGCAAGCATAGTTGATGGGGGAAAATTTGTAGGATTCCGAGAAAGACCATTGCATAAGACTAGATGAAGTAGACTATCAGTCCATAAGGGATTGACACATGTTGAATGTGGTAACTGCATGATTTGTATTTCATAATCTAAACAAAGATGGTCATATCCATAGGAGGAATTATTTAGCAAGTGACCATTCTTGAGGGAGGAAGTGTTAACGAGAAAGATGCATTAGAAGACATTGAAATAACAACAAGATTTGGTGAAGAGCTACAAATACATAGATCGGTACTTGGAAAGGAAGACATCAATGCTTTGGAAGGATTCCCACACAATAGGACCATCAATGTAGAAAATGATGTTGAAGGTTGCAGGTAATAGTTTTAATGGCTTGTTTAAACAGACTCACAAATCTTTTTGTTTACTCACAATATTTTTGTTCAAACTGAGATTTTGTTCGATTTTTTTAATCTCTATTTATTTAATCACTTGCACATTATATCTTGTGGTTTGGCTACTGCTAATATTGTATATTGTATGGAAGATTTTAAACTTTAGTTTTATGTTGTTCATTTTAAAATTTTATGTAAAAAGTGAAATGTAGTTTTAAGGATGTTTTCTCTATATATTTATATTAAATTTTAATTTTTAAATATTTGTTTAATATTGATTTTTTTTTTTTTTTTTTTTTGAAGTCATCAATATTATAGTGATTTGAGAATGTTTTTTTTTCAAAGTTTTTTGAGCACATAAATACATTTTCAAGTTTTTAAATTTTTTTGAACAATTTATTGAAAGTATGTTTAGGGGTTTAGGGGTTTGAGCAAAGTTGACTTAGTAAATATCAAGTCCCAAATGAGTTTTGGTAGCTATGGAATTGATTTAAGTAATTATAAGTGTTGGCACAGGGGCAGACCCAGGGTTCAACGCTACAACATCGCACCAACAAAACCCTAACTATCGGCCCTTTCGACAACACCTGTGAAGTAGATGAAATCTCACCCGAGGTAGAGGCAGGGGTGGTTGCAGGACTCAAGTGTCTGCAACCTTAGCTGGGACACATATCTGTTATTTTACTACTTAATAAATCAATTAGCACCTTCAGTTCTTTAACATGCAATCATTGTCTACTTCGATGAGAAAATAAAACCTCGCAGTATTCACAGTACTCTACCGTATACAAGCACTTTAGCATAAGTAAAATAGGTTAGATGTAACTGATCAAGCACTGAGCATATTCATGTACATTAGATATAACATTTTATACATCATTAGCACTGAGCATAAGCAGATCTATCTAATCATCTCAAAGCATTAAGAAAAGAAGATATAAACACATTCAGGCAAGTACCAAGCAAGATAACACAGTGTTTACGTGATTCACCCCCCTCCTAGGGCTACGTCCACCAAATCTTCTTTTTTATTGCCTTTAGTCAATCTGTTACAACACAGAGCCTAAAAACCATTACTCTGCACACGATAGAAGATCTGTGCAGCTCGCTAGATCCTTCTTCCTTGCGTTACAACACTTAGCCTTTTACAATCTGTCACAACTACTTGCCCTTAACATACATTCATACCACTTATAACTAGCACTTAGCATTTCATTTGTCTCTTTCTCTCTTCCTATCCTAGGAATCTATTTATATATACAAAATAGGCCTAAACATGGGTAGACCCATGGGCCGACATCCCTTTCTCGTTACATATTCCCCAAAACCCAAAAAGAGGCCCAAAAGGGGGCTAAGATTCCATGATCTCTGCTTTGTCTTGCACTCCTCCTTCAACATGCTGTCAAAGTCCAAAAATAGGTCAACATGACTAAGAAAATCCCAAAACTTGGTCAAGGACCAACAAGCCCCCAACACTCACCTGTGACTCATCCTGAGTCACTCTGGTCTGAGCAGTTCTGCCTCGAACGCTTCGAGCTTGGCCCGGGCTGCTTCGACTTGCTTCTTTTCTATGGCCTCTTGCTTGGTGAACTCTTGGATCACTACATCGTTCACCGGTCCTTCTAAACACTGTTCTGCTGTGAGGATGACCTGGTCTAGCTATGCTCCTTGTCTCTCGACCTTTGTAAACATCAGACATGCCTTGTCTTGCATAGGTTGGATTCGTTGAGTGACTTCCATCACTTTACTTTGAAGCATATGAACCTGCTGCTGAGCTGTGCATTGTTCATGAGATCTCTTCATTCTATCTACTCCTAACAGGGCCTTCAACTGTGCCTGTAGCATATCCGCATGTTGTTTTTCTTCATGGAGCTGGGACTCCAGCGCCATTAATTATGGATTCTCTGTAAGGTTTTTGTATGTCTGGGCACTCTGGTTACTTAGCTACTTGCATTCCAAGGCAAGAGATTTTAATCTGCCCACTGCGCTGCAAGCAGTTGCTTCTCGTTGGTCTCTTATCTCCTGAGGGGTTTTAGGTACAACACAGAGCTCTAGTTTTGCGATGCGTTCAGTAGCTTCTGGATTACCTCTTCCAGTTGTGCCACATGCTGTAGAACTTGTTCCTCGGTCCGTACTTCGACAATTGTCACAGAGCGAAATGTTCTGTTGACCCTTTCCTTAACTTCAAGTTGCTCGGCGAGCAACTGTTCCTTACTTTGCTGTAGCTCTGCTTTCTCTTCATCCCATTTTGCTTGGAGAGCGAGCTTTTCCTTTTCTGCAACACTTATTTGGTCCTCAATGTCTTTCTGTACTTGCACTAAAGCCTGGATGGCTTGTGCTATTTCTTCCTGAGCTCGTCGAAGGCGAGCTTCAACTATATCAACGATCCAGTGTAATTGAGTGGGCTCATCACCTAGTTCTGGCATTCCAACTGTCAAGGGCGCAGTGGATACTGCGCAGCTGGACTGTAGTGCCTGCTGCACTTCTTGAAGCTCAACCTTGATGCGACTGAACACCTCCTCCTGCTTGGCTTCCTGCTTCTCTGCTATCTCCAGCGAAGCATCGTTCAGTGCAGTGATAATGAAGTCGAAGTCGTTTGATTTTAGGGTGGTCTCAAACTTGGTTCTAGTTGCTTTCATTTTATTCCTTGAAGAAGGTTTCGGAGGGGAAACCTTCCTTTTCTTTGAGGTATCCTCCTCATCTCTTGGAGGCGTAACCTCGCCTTTATTCTTCTCTACTTTTGTGCCATCACCCCCTTGCTTGGCTGAAGTAGACACGGTCTTTACGGATGCGCTGTCTAAATCGTTAACCTCTTCGGTCTTCTTTATCTTGCTAGGTCCAGCTGTATCCGACGCAGTTTTGGGGCTGTCAACATCGGACATCTCTACAGGGACCGCTGGAACAAGGAGGTCCACTGACCATTCCTTGGTAATCTCCTGCAAGTCATCCTCTGTTAACTTGTAGTATGACTGTAGCTGTTGGTGATGCTCATCAGCGTGCACTGTGATGTAGATGAAGTGGCGGTCCGCGTTGAATTTCATCAATGGCCTAAGTCTGTGAAGTGTGTTTGGGGTTATGTGAGGTGTGGCGTGTATGGCTACCTTCAACTGGTTATAATACGTGTGGAAGATGACATTTGATTTCCACTACTTGTTCATGTCTCTGGAATACCACAACGTACTGAACTTCGCGACCAGCGGTTCAAAGGGCTCGACATCCGGGAAGGTTTCACCTTCCGGCATCTCCCATGCGATGAAAGCAATTAATATGAGAAACTAGCTAAAATGGAACTCGACTCTTGGTCCTGCGCTTCCCTGCAATCCAGTTCTAGTTGGTTCACCAAGTATTTGGCCCAATTCATATGTAGTCCCTCCACGCACTTCCCTACGAGGTCGACTACAAATTCGGTTACTTGGGTCAGTCGGTTCTTTCGAACTAGCTTGCCTGCAATTAGCTGACAGGCAAGGCGCACTGTGCTGCTCTGGATAGAGAATACCTTGTAGCCTCGCATGCCCTTCTCTACATCCCTTTAGACTGAGGTTGAGGGATTTTCACCCCCAATTAGACCCATGAGGTTAGGGAATGCCTCAGATGGGTGACCTAAGGGGTCAAGATGAATCAAATTGGTGACCAAGGACTAGAGACCAAAGGACAAGAGGGACCTAAGGGACCAATCAAAGTGTTATACATCCTTAGGAGGCACCACATATAAGCTAAGGTGAGAGGAGATTTAGGAAGGTGATGCATAACATTAGAGTAGTAGTTGTGATTTATTGTATCATCATTGGGAAAGTCACATATTAATATGGAATAAATTTGGACCACATAAGGAAAATCTCAGTGGGTAGGCATATGTGAGTGCTCAAGTGAAAATCTCATATGCTACATTCCCCCCCCTGCAAGAGTTGTTATCCATGAGATGGGAATAGTAGCGAGTGGGGATTTACTTTGTTCTAGATTTATTGCATCCATAGAAACTTTGGTGTAGGTGTTCTTGATGTAGAGAAGGAGGTCGATGGCATGTTACGTTGAGTTGGGGTATTTGATAAACATGTTTGATCTATTCTCTTGGTTAAGGGCTCATGTGAAAATATCATATATAATATCATCAAGGATCATTGATGTGTAGTTGTGAAGAACCTTAAACCATCGACATATAAATGTTGAAAAAGCTTCATTGTCTTCTTCATTGAGGCCCATGAGGGTGAACATACTAGATCCATCGAGTCTAGGCATGTAAAAGTGATGGATGAAGTGGTCTACCAATAAGTGGAGATCGTAGATCGACCCTTTAGGGAGATGATGAAACTAGTGAAGGGCTTATTGGGGAGAATGGAAAAATATTAACCAAGATGTTATTTTCTCCCATAAACTTGGAGCAAGCCATGGTGAAAGAATCCAAATGGTGTTGAGAATATTCTATCATGGTGCCCCCAAACTTAGAGAGTTCAGGTCAATTTGGAGGGAGCCGTGTTTGTGTGGTTTGGGGGATAAAGGGTTGTCTAAACATCTAATCAAAATAAGGACTTGTTGTTGTGTGCCTCTTTTTTCTATTGGGGTATGGGTTTTGACTAGGGTATCCTCCAAAAGGGGGTATGTTGTTATTAGAAATGGGTGCCTTGACACCACTCCCCATACATGGTTGAGGAAAGGGTCACGAGATGAAGAATGAAATATTGTCATTCACATTCATGCTTAAGTTCCACCCTTCTAAAACATAGCAATTATGAACTGCCATATTTTTGACAAGAATAATTGTCTAGATGGTTAATGGAAACAAGTTCGAGGAGGCATCAAGGTTGGAAAGAATATTTATCTATAAAGTTGGGAGGTTGTTGGAGGGTACACTTTCCTTTGTGGTTGGGAAAAAGTTAGGATGTATGTTTTTCCTTGAGGGATTTATTGATCTATAAATTTCCAAGGATATTCCACTGAAATAGTTTGTCTCAACAAATATTAAAATATTCCAAAATATTTTATTATGCAGTTTATTACCTTAGATATCATATTTAATATTAGTAGTGTAGCGCTCAAAACTATCGAAATAACTAAAACTAAATTGAAAGAAAAAAGCAAATGAAAATATCATCCACACAAATGAACACAATATGTGAGTCACTTGAGAAACCCAATATGAGAGAAAACCTAGCTAGAAGGTGAGGCCTATGCTCTTCTCTATTTTTCTTAGTTATGAAATGCAAGTACAAAGAAATGGGCACTCACTATGGAGTTTCCATGTACATTGTGGCTTGAATGACCGATTCAAAATATCCTACCTCATTTTTTATGCTTCAATATCCCACTCCTAAATGATCTATTAAATTGTGTAACAATTAAAATAGCAAAATAATGGAACCCCTTCCTTTCCTAGTGGCCCAATATTTAACATAGGCCGATAATTGTCTAGGGTTAGGTTTAGAGTTTTTGCATGCCTCAACCTTCAATTAATGTTATGGATTTGGGCCCTTTAGAATATTCTTTAGAGTTAACACATGACTTTCCCAACATGTGTGAGTAATGGGGGATGAAGTTGCATCCACTCGATACCAATGATGGTGGCCAATGAGGTAGGTCAGCTTGTGGGAGGTATAACTTCTGCATACGAACTCTAATTGAAGTTATTTTAACATCGTTAAAAATATTTCAGTGTGTATAACAAAGTCACGTGGTTGGGAGCTAGGATAAAAAAGTTTTGACCCCCAAAAGTGCCACTTGATTCCTCAAACCAAATCTATAAGGTTCCAAACCCCAAGTCACCAAATTAGGACCTACGCTTAAAATGGTCCCTGCAAGCCAACTCATCCACATTTTCAAGCCATGAAGTACCAATATAGATAAAACAATTATATAGTTATCCATTTTGAATCATACCTACCCATTGAGGGAGGCTTCTGGTCCCAAAAATATTTAAATAAATGAGGTGAGGAAAATTTTCCTCTACCTTCTCCCTAGATTACCATTTGGCCTTGTCTAGAAGTTTCCCTTTCAACCTAACCTGCCAGAGTTCATGTTGGTGTTGTATAGTAGTACTCAATTTCTTATGCAAAACTATGTCTTCTACCAACTCTGCCTAAGATTTTGGTGCTATGTTCTCTATGGTAGGTAGAACCTACTCATCATTTTCCTAATCCAACATGGAGGGCTCATAGAATTTTAGATTTTCCTCATTCACTATTGAGTAAAAGCACGTCTTTGGGGGTAGACTGAGGGGTAGACTGAGGCTATAGGCATTATCAACCACCTTATCCAATACTTCAACATGACCATACCACAGAGCCTTGATATTCTTACCGGGACCCTATAACCTTTCTTTGTTCATATGTAATTGAACTTTGTTTCCCACCTTGAATGTTTTCTCAACTATGCGATGATCATGCCGGGCCTTGTACTTTTCCTGTGACTTCTTCAATGTATCTTGTACTTGCAAATGGATCTACCTAATATTTTCAACATCCTTTTTTCTTTTCTTTTAATGCATCTCCTGTGATGTCTTCCATAACTCCTCCCTGCTATCCATATACAACATCCAAGGGCAATGGTGGAAAATACCGTTGTAGAATCTTTTGCCACCTCAGTAGTTGAGATGCATGTGATTGGAATTTACCCCTTCATATGATCTAGGTGGATCTCGGTGTCCATCTACCTTT
Organism: Picea sitchensis; assembly: GCA_010110895.2. Classification (NCBI taxonomy): domain Eukaryota; kingdom Viridiplantae; phylum Streptophyta; class Pinopsida; order Pinales; family Pinaceae; genus Picea; species Picea sitchensis. The sequence continues at coordinate 40,638 of SNQJ01S0033957.1, forward strand.
TCAACTAAATAAAAAAATTCGATTATGTGGTTTTGATAAACCATGGTATTCACCCTTTTGATGGGGAATGTAATGTAATGCTATTGATATCTCCATTTGTTAATTACATCCATCATGTAATTATTTCCTAATAGTCTTATGTACACCTACAACGTTAATTCAATGGATCCCATTATACCTTTGTAGTTAAGCGTGCTTGGGCTAGAGTAGTATTGGGATGGGTGACCTCTTAGGAATTCCTAGTGTTTTACATGCCTATGGAATTTTGTAAACTTAGACCAATTTATCCCACATGCATCATGGGAATTATTCTCCTCTCACTCTCTCATATATAATCAAGGTGAAGGAGGTCCTTTGAGAATGCAATGGAGTGTGATGTAATTCTTATTGTGAATGAACGTAGCTAACATCTCTTTCTCTTTAGAGATAAGCTGCCACCATTCTATCCAGTTTGTGTTCTACAATATTTGTTATTCATTAATAGAAGTTGGGTTTCACTGTATTTACGTGTTCTCTACTCTATTTTCATTTGTATCTCATTTAGTTCTCAATATAATTTGGATCAATGGTATCAGAGCAATGTGCTACTTTTTATTTTGCAGTGCATGTGCCTGACAAGGTCAAGGTATAAAGAGTTTGGTCTCGATATAGTTTCGCTTGAGGATGACCGCTTTCGCCACCCAAGCGACCTCTCATGGTGGAATAAAAGGGAGCTTATGGAGTAGCAGATCCTTTCAAAATGTTTCTCGAGGAATACCCCTCACGACAGAGGAATGAAATGATGGACAAATTTTCTCAGATCCTTTGACGACTACCGATGACGATCAAGGCATATTCAATGAACAACCATTTTGTAGGTGTGGCTCCCTTCAAGGTACACAACAATTTTGATATTCCCTTATTTGAAGACCATATAGATATAAATGCTCTAGAAAATGGTTGAATCTGGTAGAAGGTTATTATTCTATGCAAAACTTTTCTAATGACAGAAAAATCATCTTCATGGTCCTTAAATCCCTTCCCCATGTTAGAGATTGGTGGAAAGGTCACTGGGAGAGGTTAACTGTGGATGATCTTAAGGAGGTATTCTACCATGTTGGAAACTATGATGACCAACACATGAGATGGATGAGATTTTGGAAGGAGAGAGACCAGACGGTGCTTGAGTAAACCAACATATTTCATACCTTGCGCTCAAATATGGGTATCAAAAACTCTGAGCGGCACTTGGTTTTGAAGTATCACAGTGGTATGCATAGGTACATACAAACAAATATGGTTTTCTTAGACATCTCCTCACTGGGAGATGCTTATCAATATGCAGTTAAAATCGAGCATAAATTCAAGCATCGAAGTAAGCAGGAGTTCTGGTTTGCAAATATGCCACAACAAAAGCATGGAAAAGGAAACCCTAACTCACAAAATGAAGTACAAATCAAGGAGATTCAATCTCAAGAAAATTGTTCCAAGTCACCAACTAAGAAGGGTGATGGTAAGTTGAAGAAGGACACCATAAAGTGGTGTCAATTCCACAAAATATCCTACCACAACAATGATAAATGTCACTCAAAACAGTCATTGGTGGCTGAGCTCAAAGAAAAAGATTCAGAACTTGAATCAGACTTTGATTTAGAGAACAATAAACGGAAATAGATAATCTATGGGGGTGCCTCTACATTGCCAAGTCAAGCATTCCATTGACTTGGTGCCCAATGCTCCCTCACCAAATGGTCTAATATATAGACACTCCCTTCCTAAGGATGAGAGTCTTCAATATGTTCATCATAACTCTATTGGTCATGACCCTTTTCAGGTGTGCTTGGGGTTCCAACCATTAACCCCCTTTGATATAGCTCTTCCTATTACATCATCACCGATAGATCCTCCCACACTCAAACCAAGGTAGATCATGCAACAATATTTGTTGAACAAATCCAACTTGGTACTGATTAGGAAATAGACAATGCCGCTGCCAAAAATCATCCTCAAACCATTGCTGCTTTACGAGATTGCGGTCTCTTAAAGTACTTCCGCATACCGGGCATGAGAGCCCAGGTCCGATTGTTGGAACATTTAGTCCGGATGTGGGATCCGGATCAACAGGTTTTTAATGTTGGTATTCACACATTAACGATTGATATCGAGGATATCTACTTCCTGACCGGATTGTCAAGACGGGGTTCCTGTGTTAGCTTGACTGGTAACCGCAGAGGCGGTATGAAGATGAGCGAGTATTGCAGGCAGTATTGTGTGCCTGAGGCTGAACGCCGGGACGTGAAGGTGGTCATTTGGGGAGTGACTGATATCACTCTCCATACCATACTCTTCACCATAGCTCGGATGGCGGGAAGTGCTGCCCCGCATATGGCTCTACAGATCTATTTTCAGTATGCTCTAGAGTGTGTCGAGCCCCGGGTCTTCAACTGGGCTGACGCAGTGTTGCGTAACCTCAAGAAACAACTAACCAAATGCAGGCGTGGAAATCTGAAGCAGTTTGGTTATGGATCGCTGCTAGTGTCCTTCTTCTGCGAGAGGGTTCCAGTATATAGGCTTCAGGCAGATTGGCTTTTTCCGGATCCCGGGGATCCACGGATGCTACGATGGTGCCAGCTTATGACCAGACATGTGACAGGACCGATCGTCCGGTATGACGATCGCTTCTTCGACTGGCTCCAAGGCCAGGTTTTGATGATAGAGGATTATGCGTATGCTGGCTTAGACTTCCGAGGTGATCCTGACCTTGCCCTTCCTGAAGACGCACAGTGGGGAAATATAGGTAAGAAGTACACCAACTTTTAAACTTTTTAGATGTTTTTGTATTTTCATCATATTAAATGTTTTTGGTTTTATGTTTTATCCGAAGAATAACACCAAAATCTTGTTGATAACATAGATGTTGGGGCATACAGACCAGCTGGTAGCTCCCCTGTCGAGCGTCGAGGAGAGGCAGCAGTTCCAGTCCCCAAGTATGCCGAGGACTATCTTACCGTGGAGCAGAACTTAGAGGGCTTGATGGATGATGTTCCAGAGATGCCTCTGGAGGAGATCCCACAACGCGATCAACGTCACACCGTAGGAGTCTCTGCCTCTATGGGTTGTTTGCTCCGTAGGGTTGCTAGGACCTTATCATGCTACCGTGAACATCACTAGTGATGTCACTTTTGTAGAAGCCAAGAGCTTCATTTTTGATATTTTGGTCTTCGGACACATTTTGTAAAAACAAACTTTGATCGTTATATATACATGGGTTCCACCGGCTTACTTTACAATTGTGTACATTTTAATGTGTTTGATTTTATAAGTGATTTAAATGCCTGTCCAATACATAATTAGCTAAAGCATCTGTCAATGTATTAAGACTTCTCGGAATGTGTTGATATTCTATGTAATCAAAATGTCTTTCCAAGAGGCGAATCCGCAAGTATACCCTTAATAAAGTAGGACTTCAAATAGAATATATATTACTGAGCTGTAGTACCACCAACTGCGAGTCAAGTCGAATAACCAAATGACGAATTCCTAGAGAGATAGCATCAACCAATAATTCGACCACGGCGCTATACTCTGCAATGTTGTTGGTTGCTCATCCAAGACATATCCCTCGTAGAGAGATGAGTTCATTTGTCGGGGCATAGATTGCCCAAGTAGCGGAAGCTAGGTTCTGGGTACTACGGCTAGCACCATCGACGAAGCCAATATAAGGTAGCGAAAACTCCGACATCTGGCAAACAAACACAACGTCACGTAAGGGTAGAGACCAGATAACGTCAAAAGCAAAACTAAAGTAACACACTCATGCAGTATGATACATAAAATACAAGTACTCATGCACAAATGACTCATGCATAGTACTTCTTTAAGTACAACCCATTCCTGGGTTCACTCAAAGGTACACCATCATAATCGACTAGTTCATACGCTCCTTTTTCTAAAACTATGCTAACAATGTAAGGCCCACGCCACATTGGTTCGAATTTTCCAGCTCCTAGGACATCTTTATCTTGTTCATATAGAAGAACAAGATCTCCTTCAGAGAAGACATGAGGTTTGCCATGCTTATCATACTGTGCCTTAACACGTTTTTTCTAGGCTTCTATTACAAGGGTAGCGTCACGGCGAGTCTCTTCTAATCGCATCAGATACAACAGATGTTCCTCTTCGGCAGAAGTATTAGGTAAAAGCTCTACAGCTAGCTTCAAAGACGGTATCTCACATTCTATCGGCAGAATGGATTCCATGTCATAAACTAATCGAAAATGCGTGAATCCCGTGGCAGACTTAACAGATGTCCGATATGCCCACAATGCCGAAAATAACATTGTGTGCCAGCTGGATTTATGGATTCCTATCATTCGTCGAATCATAGTTATAAGAACCTTATTGATGGCTTCGACCTGGCCATTGGCCTGTGGATAATAGGGCGTCGAGCTATCATGACGAAGACCCAACTTCTCTGTAAGTTCAGACATCATATTATTTCTAAAATGACTACCGTGATCAGTAACGATAGCTTGCGGGACACCAAAATGAGTGATGACGTGGTTAAATAGAAAAAGTGCTGCAGTCTTCCCAGTATTATCGAATGTCGGCATTGCCTCGGCCCATTTTGTGAAATAATCCACAGCTACAATAATATAGCCATGCCCCCCGGCCGAGTGAGGGTGACATGTCATAAAATCAATGCCCCATTTAGCAAACGGACCTACTGAGACCACAGGATGAAGGGGAGCAGGATGTGATCGAATCTTCTGATTATAAGTTTGGCAGGCATGACACTTCTGAACAGCAGTAATGCAGTCAGTGAATAGGGAAGGCCAAAAGTAACCTGCACGTAAAATCTTCTGGGCAGTAGCATACCCAAACATATGACCGCCACATGCTCCGGAATGGCAGTCATTCAAAGCTTTCTCAGCTTCATCAAAAGTCAAACAACGCCGAAAGACAGAGTCAATACCTCGACGGTAAAGAGTATCACCAAGGATAATATAATGACGTTCTTGATAGCGAACACGACGTCGTTCATTACTGGACAAAGTAGGCCGGAAAGTTTGCGTTTGGAGATATATAATGATATCTCTGTACCAAATATCATCGGTACTGATAAGGAAAAGTGATTCGTCAGGTAACGAATCAACTGCTACTTTTTCTGTGGTAGTGTGGGGGAAATCACAAATTAACTCAGCGAAAACTAGAGATTTCTTCGATGTGGCGTGATCGAATTCCAAATCGAACTCCTGGAGAATAACAATCCACTTGGAGTACTTGCCCCCCAGCAATTGACGGGTCAATATGTGTTGCATGGGGTTGCAGTGTGAAATCACTGTAGTCTTCCTGGCAAGAATATAATGACGAAATCGTTGAACTGCTTGGACAGCAGCCAAGGCCAGCTTCTCAACATGTTGATACTTGATTTTCGTGGAAGATAAACTTCTACTCAAATAATAGATAACATGTTCATCGTGGTTATCATCCTCTTGAACGAGGACCATGCCGATGGTATACTCGGACGCAGCTAGATAAAGAAAGTAATCTCGACTATAATCCAGAGGAAAAAGAAGAGGAGCTTTGGTAAGGGATAACTTTAAAGCCTCGAAAGCGTTGTTAGCAACTTTATCCTAGACAAACTCTGAATCTTTCTTTAGAAGACGTGTGAAACCATGAGTAATCTCGGCGTAATTCGGGATGAAACGACGAAGAAAGTTTGCTTTCCCCTGCAAAATTTTAAACTGACGCAAAGAAGAAGGAGGAGGGAGATTAAGAATCGCCTCGACCTTGATAGGATCCACCCGGATCCCATGGCGCGAAACAATGAAACCGAGGAGACGACCAGATTCTACGCAACAGACACATTTATGAGGATTCAGGCGAATGCGATAGAACCGGCAACGAACGAAAATCGCTCGGAGATGTGTAGGGTGATCGACTCGACATAAAGAGTGAGCCGACAAATCGTCCAGATAGGGTTGAACAATATGCTTAATATCATGAAATGCATAAGACATAGCACGTTGGAATGTAGCCCCTGCGTTCTTTAAATCGAAAGGGAGTTTCCTGTAAGCGAAAGTACCCAAAGGACAAATAAAAGCCGTTTTATGTTGGTCCTCAGGAGCGATATTGATTTGGTTATAGCCGGAAAATCCATCCATGAGGGAAAAGATTTCACTACCGGCACATTCATCGACGATCTGGTCGACGAAAGGGGTTGGGAAATTGTCCTTTGGACAAGCTTTGTTGATATCCCGATAATCAACACAAACGCGTATACTACCACCCTTTTTATCAATCGGTACGGGGTTAGAAACCCACTCCGTCAATGCCACAGGATAAATGAAACCGGCTTTAAGAAGTTTTTCAACTTTGAGTTTAATGGCTGCCGCTTTACGTGGATGGACAGGACGAAGGCGCTGCCGGACTGGTTTAGCTCCGGGGTATGTCTTAATCTCATGAACAACGATAGCAGGGTCAATACCCGACATCTCTTCATAACTCCATGCAAAGATGTCACAAAATTCTTTGAACAATGAAGTATAAGTGACAATTTCTTCAGGAGAACACGACTCTCCAATATGAACGTTCTCAACGATCCCAGGTTTCACAGAAATATCTATGGGTATCATGGGTGAAATGTTACTAAGGTTCCCTTCCACAAACACATCACGCGTAGATCCGGGAACGGTCATTGTGACAACAACGGTCGACGGAGCCGAGATCCGTTGGTAATTCTCAAGAGTATGTTGTTCCAGAAACAAGATGGAACGATGATGCCCATCATCCCAAGGGGTATCAGCCATGACGGACATGATCATCTCGTCAGAGGGAAAGATAACGTGAAAAGGATCCGGAGACAACTCCTCGAAAGAAGAGGTAGAAGGTGATGCCGATTGAATGGCTTGATAAGCGGACTCAATCGGACTTAACGGCATAACGTTGCCGAAACGAGCATGATCTCCAGGATCAGGGACTATCCAAGGGCCAGCAGACACCGGAAGTTCATGAGGCATAGTAGAAATCATATTAATGGAAGCAACTGACGGGCTTGGAATATTGGGTGGTGGTGGTATGGGGAAAGTACCCATTAATGATGAGTCTTTTAAAAGACCGACACCAACATTCTCATAACCCGGAGGGGTGTTTGCTATGAACGGTACGTTGCCCGTGCGAGTATCAGCATTGAAAAAGGCAAGTTGATCGACAGTAACCACTTTTCCCTGGTGAGGAAAGCGTAAAACACGGAAAAGAGTTGACACGACATCACGCATAGAATCGACCCAGCTTCGACCAAGTAGAAGATTGTAATCGAGGGGAGTATCAAAAACTTCCACTTCCACCTGGACGGTCTTACCTTCCAAAGTGACAGACAACGCAGGTAGAACACCATAAGGTTTAAAACCAGAGCCATTGAAGGCTCGCAAAGTATTTTGTGATTCGTTCAACGGGGGAGAGCCAATGGCTTTCTAGCAAGAAAAAGACATTACGCACGTAGAGGCACCCTCATCAACAACAGTCCGACAAATATTCTTGTCGGAGATCACAACTTGGATTTGAAACGCAAGTTGTGAGGGAAACCTCAGAATATGATCATCCAAGTTAAAGACTATCAGATTCTCATCGGTTGGATCAATACCACCTATATCTTTCAACAGCGCCCGACGTTGTGCAGGACAAGACTGAAGGACTTCTAGGGCAGACATCGCTGAGGGTGCTTGGGCCAGATCTTCGACAATGCTATAGTTCTGGGCTGCCCGAGCATGAGGATTGAATGCCGATTTCTTCATGACACCTTTCGGAGGTGGTCTTATAACTGTATCAAGGTTCGGTCGTTCGAGATGAAGAGGACCGTTTGTGGGTGGATTTGGTGGAGAGGGCTGTACCAAATCGGGAGGTAAGTCGTCAACCTTCTCCTTAGAAGGAGTATAGTCTTTAGCTCTAGTGGCGAGTGCAACATTGTTTTTCTTGGAATCACCGGTGCACATCAAAACAAAAGAAGATGTCGAAGTAGAAGGTTGGTCGTGAATGACCAACGAAGCCTGTTGTTGAGACGGGAAGGGTTGAGACAAAACTATCGGCGTAGAGGGTTTGGGTGTTCCCTGAAGGAACTTGTTAACCTCGGCACGTATTGGACAATCCTTCGTGTAGTGATCATCACCACAGATAAGACAAGGGTAGCGTGGTTTGCGCTTATCCCGGTCATCAACAGGAGGAGATTTGGTTTGCTCATTCGGATTATTGTTTTTACCCTCCTTATTCTTGCCTCTCCCTTTTCTAGACTTGTTTTTACCGTCCAGCGTAGTTTGAATAGCGTTCACTTCAGAAGTTTTACCAGCGGGAGGAGCAGGAGACGGAGCACTTTGTACATTAGAAGAATTGGATTTCGGGGTTGTAGTTGAAACGGAATGTGAGTGGCTATGAGTGGAGCCAATCACACCATCAGCTGCATGCAAGGCAGCCGGAGCAGCGGAAGTAGTAGAAGTACCAGGACGAGGTAAATCAGGTAGTAAATCATACAATGTTCCCGTCTGCGAATAAACGAGATCAAGATACTGAGCACGACTAATAGCCTGCTCTTCGGTGACAACACCACCCATAGCACTGTCTTTACCAATTTTGTTTACAAAAGACTTAGTAAACCACTCTGCCAGTAATTGATCAGGAAGCTCAAGTTTAATGAGACGTCTCCTCCGTCGCCACTCATGAATATGATCGGATATATGAGTGCCCGAGCTTTGTTTGAAGGAGGTTAAAATCTTGGTTCCGGTATCATATCGAATCGATAACTGGTAGTGCGTAAGAAAGGCCATTGCAAGGGTTTTGAAATCGGTAAAGAAACCTCGCGGTAATTCAATGTACCACTTCGCAGCAACACCCATAAGAGTCCGTTGAAAAAGACGCAATCTAATGGAGTCATCCATCAACGAGTTGGACGAACACCACAAATGGAAAGTCATGACATGATTATTAGGGTCCTCTCCCACCTTCCCATCGAATTTGGGAATGTACGATGGAAGCTTTGCAGGAATAGCAGGCCATTGGGGAGAGTGACGAATAGGATCATTGAGAAT
>SNQJ01S0033957.1:49706-65358 GCA_010110895.2 Picea sitchensis
CCTAGCTAAATGTTGGTGTACAAGAGCCCTAGAAAAGAGTTACTAGATCAATTTTAATATTACGCAATGTTTTTATAGGCTGTTGTTTACTCAAAGGCAATGGAAATGAAACTCGTGATGTATGACTCTGACCCAAATAATGCCAAGGATGTGATGAACAATAATTTGTTTCATTTGATGAATCCTAGTTATGGGAGAGAGAAAACAATTTCCGAATCAATCTCAATACTATAATGCAAATGCAATGCTCAATTTCTTTTCAGATGTCAATGCAAACAATCATATATCAATGAAGAAGTTCCATATGTCTTTTTCAACAATTCAATACTTTTAAAAAATTTGATTTTCAATGTTCTCGCAAAAAGCAAAAACAAAAACTTGAAAGAAAACATGCAGTTCACTTTCCAAGAAGAACTCTAAATAATGAGAAAAGAAAACCAAATTATAAAGATCCAATCAAAACAACCCAATCCAAAACTTTCAATGAAAGCAAAAAACAAAAGCAAACCCAGGAGTTCCTGAATGCAAATGAAAAAATGTCCTTTTGAACCAACAAGCAAACGAGAAACACCAAACACTTGACTCTCCGCCAATCACTGGTTCCCAGCTAACTCAACATACTCAACTCCAGAAATCAAAGAGATTGAAAATGCCAATAAAAGCCAAAAATTGAAAGTCAAGCTATAAAGGCAAGAAAAGACCTTGAAAACCTAGATCCGTTCAAGCAAGCAAACTAAGCAAAAAATAAGTAAGCCAATGATCCAATAAGTCAAAAAGGTATAAATCAACAAATCTAAGCTGTTGATAAAGTCAAAACTTGATTTCAAAATTTTTTCAAAATATGCCCGCAGGCAAGCCTTGGACACAGTGCGAGAATGTAGAATTCTCGCAGGCCACTTCAATGCAGAATGCGAACAGTTCGCACTGGAAGATATAAGCAGAATGCGAACTTCTAAGGTTCTCGCAGGCTGTCAATAGGTACAGTGCGGGAATCCCTGAAACTAAGAAATTTTTTGAAAAAAAAAGCAAAATCCAAGTTGGCTTATAGACCCAAAAGGTCTCTCAGGGTATCCTGAGGACTCAGAGACAGACAAATCAAAAGAAAAATGCAAGCAGAGCAAATGGCCACAGAAAGTTTAAAAAACCAAAAAGAAAAAGGGATAGGTTCCCCAGTGGAGTCGCCAATTTTGTTATGGGATAAATCCGTAGGTGCAGACACTAACCGATCTCCCTAGATCCACCTGGATCTAGAACAAAACAGGACATAATACTACTCTTTCCCTAGATCTAGTCTATTGAGTGAACTAAGAGATAAAGGAATGTGGACATACCTTATGAACGCTTTCCTAAATCTCTGTTGTTCCAAGCTTCGCTCTGATGCTCTTGCTCTGTTCAAATCACAACAGAACAAACCAATCAAAGTAAAGGCAGATTAATATATCCAATAGCTAGTCTATACATGTGATCAAGGAATCATGTAATAAAGTGACATCATCTTTATGGGAAAGGGACATATTACTGTATTGATTAATTAAAAGAGAAACTTACAACCTGAGCCTTGATGTTGTAGGTATCCTTTTTCGATGGCTCTTAGCTCTGACACACACACTTGCTCATGCATGAAGAAAATCAACCACTTATGATGACCTTGTTGTAGTCTCTTGCTGTTGTAGCATCAGTTCTCCATACAGGCTTCTAACAATTCTCCAATCAATCTCTTGCTAGCTTGCTTATGCTTAACCTTTTCCATCAACAATCTCCTCAATATATAGGAGAATATATGTTAGTTACTTGGATAGGGAATGATCCCAATATATCTGGAAAGTCAGTATTTTGCCAATCATTCGAAAGCCAACTCATCCTTCTAGAAGATTCCCTTCTAGAAGGATCGAGAACTTATCCATTTCCCTTCTTTAAGATCATGTTCGCACCCTAGCCTTGAATACAGTGCGAGAAGTTCACACCCCAAATGTGAGTAGCTTGCGGGAATCAAGCATTCCCGCAGGAGAGTATATATGCAGCCTGCGAACTATCTTTAAAATATGATTTTTGGAAATTGATAAGTGTAACCTTTCTCAGGAAAATGTTCCTATGGAAGAGTTTGATACTTCATCATCATGACATTATCATAACACCATCACAATGACCAAAATTGTGGATAACACCTCCAACAATAGGTTCATGGCATCATTTAATAGGATAATGCCAAGCACAAAGAAGACAACTACTTAAGCAAGTCAAGTGACTCACTAATGTTCAGATTTAGGAGAAGTTTCCCAATCTTCCAAAGGGACTTGATGCAATGGGGACCATTGCTTCCTAAGGGTGGAGGACTGATCGAGGTGGATCTTGGTGGCCATCCACCTTTTATACTGAATCAACATTTTTGAGCCTATGGTTTTGATAAACTATGATATTCACCCTTTTGATGGGAAATGCAATGTAATGCTATTGCTATCTCCATTTTTTAACTACACCCATCATTTAATGTTTTCCTAATGCTCTTAAGTACATGCCTACAATTTTAATACAACAAATCCCATTAGAAATCCATAGTTAAGCATGCTCGGGATAGAGTAGCACTAAGATCGGTGACCTCTTAGGAAGTCCTAGTGTTTTACATGGCTATGGTATTTTGTAAACTTAGAACAATTTATCCCACATGCATCATGGGAATTATTCTCCTCTCACTCTCTCATATATAATCAAGGTGAATGAGGTCCTTTGAGCATGCAATGGAGTGTGATGTAATTCTTATTACAAATGAGCTTAGCTGACATATCCTTCTCTTTAGATATAAGATACCACCATTCTAGCTAGTTTGTGTTCTACAATATTGTGTTATTCATTAACAGAAGTTGGATTACACTATATTTCTGTGTTCTTTGCTATATTTTCATTTCTATCTCATTTCATTCTCAATATAATCCGAATCATCATATCTCCCTTTTTTCTGCTTGGATCCTCCCAAAACTCTGCAAAAAATCCTTCCTAGCAATCTACTTCATCCCTATGCTTAGAAAAGGTGCAAGTACTTGCCTTTTTCTCTCTAGAAAGGAAAAAATGCATCTCAATGTACTAAAAATATATAAAAATTCATGAAAAATATGTGCTCTCGAGAGGAGTTTACGATAAAACTAACTCAATAACTCCCTAAAACTCATAGAAAAATGGTCTCAACCATCTTGAAATGGTATAAAAGAGACCTAGGGGTGGAAGGAAGCTGCGATAAGTGTTATTATGTCAGAGTAATCATCTTTCCCCAAGCAACCAATCTATTTGCATTTTCCTAGGTTTTTATGACCCACACTTCCCAAGAAACCCTTGTTTCAAATCATTCATCTCCCTTTCACATCCCCAAGGTCTAAGATACCTTGATCTTCCTCTTATCTACGAGGAGAAGAACGTTGGAGGTATTGGAGTTCTAAGTGGCCCGAAATTGGAGGAATCTAGAAGGTGGATACATATAGTGTTGGCAACAAAATCAGGTATAAGATTTTGTATTGGTCTAATTAATAAAATGAAGATCCATCTTCTTTCCATTCCCTAAATACTGAGTTGTTTAAGTTGGATTCAGTCTCCTTTCAATGTTTAGTAGTGGAATTACTTTGCTTGATTAAATTAGTTAAGGTATGCATTTTGTTTTCATTTCATTTCTACCAATTTGTCTGGAGGAAGGTTTCATGTTTCCATGTCTGCATGTTTGCGATCTAAAGCAGAATCAAGGACAACCAAAGTGTGGAAAATAAACAAGAATCATCGCGAATCAACCTTCATAATCAAGTGAGTCCTCTTGTAACTACTTGGTAGTTATATAAAGAATAACATAGGCTATTTTAGGGAAATTTTTGCATTTTTCTTCAAATTCGGTCTATTATAGTTTTCCCTATCTATAGGAAAGTTTATTTCCACAATAGAATTGATGACTCCATTGCAGACAACTCCTTGATTTGTTCTCAATAGGGTATGCTTAGTTGGTTTATTGTCTTAGGTTTAGATTGATTCTTTTAATTTGCAATCTGCATTGTCTTTTTCTAAGGTTACAGGTAAATTTGCAGAGGTTTTTTAGGGTTTTTTGAGGAGTTTAGCCTCTTACAGGACACACACACTCTCTCTCTCTCCCTTCAGAGACATAGTGAGCACTTGTTGGTTTCCTTCAATAAAGGAGTGAGTAATCGTTGGTTCCTTTCTTAGAAGGCACGAGTGCCTATCGAGAGTGAGTTTTTCTCACCTCCAACCCTTTTCCTCTGGTTTAGTTGTTGCATTCTTGCTTTTTTTCCTCTCTAAACCTCTCGAAAGTAGTATTGTGGTGAAACAATGCTTTATTGATTATTTGTAATATTACATTGTCATTGAAAAAGAAAAAGTATTTTAGGTGTCTTTTCTTTTTTTTTGTTTGCGTGTTTGAGGTTAGGTTGTCTAGTTGCATTTTTGTTTGCTTGGTTGATTCAATAGAGTATAATAGTTTCTAGTATTTGCAAGAAAAGGAAAAGCTTGCATTAAGAGTTTTCATATTGCATTAGATTTACTTTTCAAAGTTGTTCATGTCATAACTGCTTTCATTGAAGAATTAGTGCAATATGGATGCTATTGGTCTTATTAGTTATTTTTTATTTTATTTGAGTCTTTGAAACACGATCGATTGTGCTTCCATAGCCTTTGAGTAATTAACAAACATTTAAAACAAATGCTTAATCTAAAAATAACTAGACTCTTTTATTTAGAGAAGAACAAACAATCGTATAGGATTTAGGCCATTGGAATAGGTTGGAGAGTAAATTATCCAAGGTCACGAAACCTGAAACTATAGTTGATTAAATATTGTTAAAAACCCAGTAGTAGCAAGGAACACTTGCTGGGAAAGAAACTCTAACACATGTATTAAGAACAAGGTCGCATTAGGGTAAGTGGAGGTGATATTCACTCCTTTGCTTGCTTTAATTTCCATTGGATATAATGTGTATGGGGGTTTCCAAAGTGCCAAGGTCCTTTGGGTGACAACGCTTTTGGAATCTTCGGGCTTTGTTTCCTTTCCCACACGTGTGATCCCGATCCATGATTGTTCCACCTAGTCGTTGATTGTGAATTAGTACCTTAGCGACTTTTCTTAGGATTTGACACACATGACTACAAGTGGGAAGTTCTTACAATACCTAAGGTAGACGACGAATCGATGTTTCGACTCCTTTGGAGTGTGCCTGTATTCACAAGGGTACTTGGACCTTAGGTGAACATTGTGAATAGGTTATTGTAACTATCTCTAGCTCCTTTGTCGATCAGTATTGAGACTTAATCAACCCATATTAATCTCTAGAAGGTCCTTTGATAAGCTCTTCAATACCTTGGACTCAAAACCTAACAAACCTAGGCTGAGCCTTGGAAGAGTAGTTTGTCTGTTGATTCCTTTTAGGATTTTTTAGTTGTGTGTTTTTATGTGTGTAGTTGACCTTAGGTAGTTTTTGTCTTGCTACTTTTGGATCTTTGATTCAAAGTGGTTGACCAATTGATCCATTGTTGAAGGACTCATGGTCTTTCACCTGAAGGCGTGAAGCTGCCTCCTTGAAGGTGTAGGCTTAATAACACTAGTTTGTCAAAGCCAATGTGAGAGACTCAATCGGATGTGAACAATCCCACAAGGGAAGAACCTGTACATAAGATTATTATGACTAAAGTTCTCAAGGATACCAACCAAGGGACCCCTTCCCAAGGGGATTCTTGTGATTTTCCTTTCTTTGCAAATGTTGGCGCTTCCTTGATGGTTACTTTGAACATTCCTGGATTGACTATGGGAATACTAGTTTGGCTATGGACCACTTTGAATGTTTCAAATTCTTCCGTGGCTTCTCATATAAGCACTTTATGTCAAGGGAACTAATTTATGTTGATCCTTTACCATCTTCGCCAGTGAATTCTAATCCTCCTTCTTCTGCCTCATCTAGTGAAATTCTAGCTACTAGTAACCACAAGTCTAAAATGAATAGAAAGAGAAAGAATAAGAACAATAAGTAAAGATAAGGGAAAAATTCACGAGCCATTGCAAGTCATGTTGGAGACATGCAACCAACCAATACAATTTGTGCTGGGGGAAAGAGTCTAGTTACTTCAAGTCACACTGGAGATAAGAAATAAACCAATGCAAGTGATGTTGGGAAAGAGAATCCAATCATTGCAAGTCACACTAGAGATATGCAACCAACCACTACAATCCATGTTGGGGGCAAGAAGTCAGCCACTGCAAGTCTTTCTAGGAGCGAGAACCTAGTCACTACAAGTCATATTGGAGACAATCCACCAGCTAATGCAAGTTATGTTGGGGACATCAATATTTCTGAGAAGTATAGACAAATAGGAAACAAGCTTAAGTTCCCTTGTAGATTTTTCAAGGGATATCACCTTACTCATATGTGCCCTACTATTCTGTAGGTATAAAGAGTTTGGTCCCTGTCTCAAGGCCCTTCTGCTCCTGAATCACTTTCATTTTCTCAACAACCTATTCAACCAGTGGTTGATGAAGTGGTTCAGTTGATGCAATCTTTGGTGGATCCCACTCTTCTTTTGAGGATTGATGTGTCTACTGACCATGTCGTCTCACAATCTGTTTAACCAATGGTTGGTGAAGTGGTCGAGCCAATGCAATATTTGGCCAATCCCACTCTTCTTTTGAGGATTTATGTGCTTATCGACCATGTCTTCAACATTCTAGTTTAGAACCTTCTGAACAAGAGGGAATTCCACTCACTTTGATCACGCTCCCTCCAAGTTTGAGGATGATTTCCTTTGATTGGAATAATCTTGTTGAGCCTTTCCTTCCTTCTTTTGCACCTTTCCAAATAAAGGTTGAAGTTAATTCAAAATTTTTTTACCATTTCATAGTAGTTGAAGGAACCTTCATAGGCATTTTATACTCTTGGCTTTGAAATATTTGGGTTCTCCCACGATTATGTTAGCTATCGGTCAATTGTTGGATTTTGATAGAAGACTTAGTGGATATTTGGGGATTCTTCCTCAATTTCCTATCATCTTAGGTGGGAATAATTTACCAGTTGATATGATAGTGGTGCAAGGCCCATTATACTTCGATATGATTCTTAGGCATGATTATGCATATGCTATGAATGTTGTGGTGTCTACGCTCTTTTAGGTGATGCAATTTCCTCACAATGGAAGAATTTTCACTATTGATCAACTTGCATTTGATAATCACCATACTATATTGACTTTAGATCATATTACCCCTTTGTATGTTCCTAGTATTCAAGTGGAATCTAGTCTAACACGAGTGAATTATGTGGAAACATATCCTCTATGTTCAATTTCTTATGAGAAGGAACCTTTACACTAATGTTTTCCTTCTGAAGACAAAGTCTCACCAATTGATCAAGTGATTTATCCAATGGGTACATGAGAGCCCTTGATTTCCCCTATTGGCCTAAGGGACTGTGATTTTTCTCTTGAGTATAATCTCACTGTTTGTGGGTCGTCATGCCTTGGTACTTATGAGTATTAATTGATAGACTTTGACAACTCTGATCAAAATCTACATCATTATATGGAAAATGATTAGTTCACTTCAACCATATCAATTCTCCTAGTTCACACAAATTCTTGGATGTTGAATTGCCTTCAACTGAGGTTATCCTTGAAGCCGTGACTATGAATGATAGACTATGAGAAGACATGCATTGCAGATTGTTATTTCTTCCTAAACTAGAGTCTTTACAGGTTGACTATGAAATAAATCCTTGGCTTGGGCCTAGCAATGGGATCTACCTAAAGAAGTGCTATGCATAAGTTGTAAGGTTGTGCAATTATTTGTACCATATTGTAATTTTTAGGTTTTTTGTTTTCAAGTTTTGTATTCTAGAGCACGAGTTGTTATCACATGGTTATATATTGGACTTCTTAACTTCTGGATGAGTGTTGTTGGTCATATATACAAGACTTTGGAGACATTTTCTTTGGCATTTTTAATCACCTTGGTTCACATTGATCCACTCTAACATGTAATGATCCCAAAATTTGCATATAGGTTAGGTTCTCCCACCTAGCATTGTGCATGATCAGTTTCTTGCTTCATTTTTCCTTATGAATGACCCCTCTGAGTTGCAACATAGATCCTTCTTTGTTGTTTAAAAAGTGTTGTAATTTATGTCGTAGAGCCTATCGATCATGGGTGCCCTAGTTAGGACCTTGTTTGACATTTTGGTTCCCATGCTAAAGTTTTTCATTGGCTCATGAGTCTTTTGTTAGTCTTACCATGAGTTTTCATTGAAGTCACACGACTTCTTTTCAACCTATTTATGGCCATTACCCATGACACTATCATTTTTTATTTTATTTTCGAGTTTCCCTGCTGCATTGCATACCACTACTTTCATTTTTGAGCCTAATTCTAACCTTAGTTTTCCATTTTCTTCTTACTTCATATGCATTCTCTTTAACTTCAAGCATTCAAAATCGAGCATAAATTCAAGCATCGAAGTAAGCAGTAGTTCTGGTTTGCAAATACGCCTCAACAAAAGCATGGAAAAGGCAACCCTAACTCACAAAATGAAGTACAATTCAAGGAGATTCAATCTCAAGAAATTTTTTCCAAGTCACCAACTAAGAAGGGTGATGGTAAGTTGAAGAAGGACACCAAAAAGTGGTGTCAATTCCACAAAATATCCTGCCACAACACCGATGAATGTCACTCAAAATAGTCATTGGTGGCTGAGCTCAAAGAAAAAGATTCAGAACTTGAATCGGACTTTGATTTAGAGCACAATAAAGGGAAATAGATAATCAATGAAGAATGCACTGCTACCATCACAACCACAACATTCCAACCAAAAGAACCAGAGGAACCCGAGGAGGGGGAGTGCTTGTTCCATTCACAGATTTCAGTGAAGGGGACCCCACTACATTTCATTGTTGACAATGAGAGTCAGAAGAAACTGATGTCAAGTGAGGTCATCAAGAGATTGAAGCTGCCAATGATGCCACACCCCCAACCATACACCATTGGATGGTTGAGCTGAGGATGAGACATCTGCATCAACCATCAATGTTTCCTGTCCTAGGGCATCAAGCCCTTCAAGGATGAGGTACTGTGTGATGTTTCCCCACTTGAAGTTTGTAATGTTATTTTAGAAAAATCATATATTTTGAAATGTCACGCTATCTATGAGTCTCAGCATCGTAGTGTCATTGTTACTCTGGGAGGTTAGATCTATATGATACCAGAGGTATTTATGACTACTACCATTTCATTGATCTTGGAAAAACAATGCCATAAAGTAATCCCTTAGAACACAATTTTTTCCCTCTTCACGATCTATTTAGAAGGTGAATAGAAGGTCACTACGACCACCATAACCTTGGCCCAAGACCTTTCTATACAATAGAAGCAGGATGAAAATATCGTAAAGGAGTACAAAGATAATTTTTCCCCTACGGGGGTGCCTGCCTCTGCATTGCCAAGTCAAGCATTCCATTGACTTGGTGCCCAATGCTCCCTTACCAAATGGTCTAATCTATAGACACTCCCTTCCTGAGGATGAGAGTCTTCGATATGTTCAGCATAACTCTATTGGTCACAACCCTTTTCAGGTGTGCTTGGGGTTCCAACCATTAGCCCCCATTGATATATCTCTTCCTGTTACATCATCACCGATAGATCCTCCCACACTCAAACCAAGGTAGATCATGCAACAATATTTGTTGAACAAATCAAACTCCTCCAACAATAGGTTCATGACATCCTTTAATAGGATAATTCCAAGCACAAACAAGACAACTACTTAAGCAAGTCAAGCAACTCACTAGTGTTCAGATTTAGGAGAATTTTCCCAATCTTCCAAAGGGACTTGATGCAATGGGGACCATTGCTTCCTAAGGGTGGATGACTGATCAAGGTGGATCTTGGTGGCCATCCACCTTTTCTACTGAATCAACATTTTTGAGCCTATGGTTTTGATAAACCATGATATTCACCCTTTTGATGGGAAATGCAATATAATGCTATTGCTATCTCCAATTTTTAACTACACCCATCATTTAATGTTTGCCTAATGCTCTTAAGTACATGCCTACAATTTTAATACAAAAAATCCCATTAGAACTCCATAGTTAAGCATGTTTGGGATAGAGTAGTACTAAGATGGGTGACCTCTCAGGAAGTCCTAGTGTTTTACATGGCTATGGTATTTTGTAAACTTAGACCAATTTATCCCACATGCATCATGGGAATTATTCTCCTCTCACTCTCTCATATATAATCAAGGTGAATGAGGTCCTTTGAGCATGCAATGGAGTGTGATGTAATGCTTATTACGAATGAGCTTAGCTAACATCTCCTTCTCTTTAGAGATAAGATACCACCATTCTAGCTAGTTTGTGTTCTACAATATTGTGTTATTCATTAACAGAAGTTGGATTACACTATATTTCTGTGTTCTTTGCTATATTTTCATTTCTATCTCATTTCATTCTCAATATAATCCGAATCATCATATCTCCCTTTTTGCTTCTTGGATCCTTCCAAAACTCTGCAAAAAACCCTTCTTAGCAATATACTTGCTCCCTATGCTTAGAAAAGGTGCAAGTACTTTCCTTTTTCTCTCTAGAAAGGCAAAAATGCATCTCAGTGTACTAAAACTATATAAAAATTCATGAAAAATATGTTCTCTTGAGAGGAGTTTACGAGAAAACTAACTCAACAACTCCCTAAAACTCATAGAAAAATGGTCTCAACCATCTTGAAATGGTATAAAAGAGACCTAGGGGTGGAAGGAGGCCATGATATGTGTTATTATGTCAGAGTAATCATCTTTCCCCAAGCAACCAAGCTATTTGCATTTTCCTAGGTTTTTATGACCCACACTTCCCAAGAAACCCTTGTTTCAAATCATTCATCTCCCTTTCACATCCCCAAGGTCTAAGATACCTTGATCTTCCTCTTATCTACGAGGAGAAGAATGTTGGAGGTATTGGAGTTCTAAGTGGCCTGAAATTGGAGGAATCTAGAAGGCAGATACATATAGTGTTGGCAACAAAATCAGGTACAAGATTTTGTATTGGTCTAATTAATAAAATGAAGACCCATCTTCTTTCCATTCCCTAAATACTGAGTTGTTTAAGTTGGATTTAGTCTCCTTTCAATGTTTAGTAGTGGAATTACGTTTCTTTATTAAATTAGTTAAGGTATGCATTTTGTTTTCATTTCATTTCTACCAATTTGTCTGGAGGAAGGTTTCTTGTTTCCATGTCTTCATGTTTGCGATCTAAAGAAGAATCAAGGACAACCAAATTGGGGAAAATCAACAAGAATCATCTCGAATCAACCTTCATAATCAAGTGAGTCCTCTTGTAACTACTTGGTAGTTATATAAAGAATAACATAGGCTATTTTAGGGAAAATTTTGCATTGTTCTTCAAATTCGGTCTATTATAGTTTTCCCTATCTATAGGAAAGTTTATTTCCACAATAGAATTGATGACTCCACTGTGGACAACTCCTTGAGTTGTTCTCAATAGGGTATGCTTAGTTGGTTTATTGTCTTAGGTTTAGATTGATTCTTTTAATTTGCAGTCTGCATTGTCTTTTTCTAAGGTTACAGGTAGATTTGCAGAGGTTTTTTTGGGTTTTTTGAGGAGTTTAGCCTCTTACAGGACACACACACACACACTCTCTCTCCCTTCAGAAACAGAGTGACAACTTGTTGGTTTCCTTCAATAAAGGAGTGAGTACTCGTTGGTTCCTTTCTTTGAAGGAACGAGTGCCTATCGAGAGTGAGTTTTTCTCACCTCCAACCCTTTTCCTCTGGTTTAGTTGTTGCATTCTTGCTTGTTTTCCTCTCTAAACCTCTCAAAAGTAGTATTGTGGTGAAACAATGCTTTACTGATTGTTTTTAATATTACATTGTCATTGAAAAAGAAAAATCATTTTAGGTGTCTTTTTTGTTTTTTTTGTTTGCGTGTTTGAGGTTAGGTTGTCTAGTTTCATTTTTGTTTGCTTGGTTGATTCAATAGAGTATAATAGTTTATAGTATTTGCAAGAAAAGGAAAAGTTTGCATTAAGAGTTTTCATATTGCAATAGATTTACTTTTCAAAGTTGTTCATGTCATAACTGCTTTCATTGAAGAATTAGTGCAATTTGGATGCCATTGGTCATATTAGTTATTTTTTATTTTATTTGAGTCTTTGAAACACCATCGATTGTGCTTCCATAACCTTTGAGTAATTAACAAACATTTAAAACAAATGCTTAATCTAAAAATAACTAGCCTCTTTTATTTCGAGAAGAACAAACAATACTATAGGATTTAGGGCATTGAAATAGGTTGGAGAGTAAATTATCCAAGGCCACGAAACCTGAAACTATAGTTGATTAAATATTGTTAAAAACCCAATAGTAGCAAGGAACACTTGTTGGGAAAGAACCTCTAACACATGTATTAAGCACAAGGTCGCATTAGGGTAAGTGGAGGTGATATTCACTCCTTTGCTTGCTTTAATTTCCATTGGATATAATGTGTATGGGGGTTTCCAAAGTGCCAAGGTCCTTTGGGTGACAATGTTTTTGGAATCTTCGGGCTTTGTTTCCTTTCCCACACGTGTTATCCCGATCCATGATTGTTCCACCTAGTTGTCGATTGTGAATTGACACACGTGACTGTGAGTGGGAATTTCTTACAATACCTAAGGTAGATGATGAATCGATGTTTCGACTCCTTTGGAGTTTTCCTGTATTCACAAGGGTACTTGCACCTTAGGTGAACATTGTGAATAGTTTATTGTAACGATATCTAGCTCCTTTGTCGATTGGTATTGAGAATTAATGAACCCATATTAATATCTAGAAGGTCCTTTGATAAGCTCTTCAATACCTTGGACTCAAAACCTAACAAACCTAGGTTGAGCCTTGGAAGAGTAGTTTGTTTGTTGATTCCTTTTAGGAATTTTTAGTTGTGTGTTGTTATGTGTGTAGTTTACCTTAAGTAGTTTTTGTCTTGCTACTTTTGGATCTTTGATTCAAAGTGGTTGACCAATTGATCCATTGTTGAAGGACTCATGGTCTTTCACCTGAAGGTGTGAAGTTTCCTCCCTTAAGGTGTAGGCTAAATAACACTAGTTCTTCAAAGCCAGTGCGAGAGACTCAATCAAATGTGAACAATCCCACAAGGGAAGAACCTATACATAAGATTCTTACGACTAAAGTTCTCAAGGATACCAACCAAGGGACCCCTTCCCAAAGGGATTCTTGTGATTTTCCTTTCTTTGCAAATGTTGGCGCTTCCTTGATGGTTACTTTGAACATTCCTGGATTGACTATGGGAATACTAGTTTGGCTGTGGACCACTTTGAATGTTCCAAATTGTTCCGTGGCTTCTCATATAAGCACTTTATGTCAAGGGAAATAAATTTATGTTGATCCTTTACCATCTTCACCAGTGAATTCTAATCCTCCTCCTTTTGCCTCATCTAGTGAAATTCTAGCTACTAGTAACCACAAGTCTAAAATGAATAGAAAGAGAAAGAATACAAACAATAAGTAAAGACAACGGAAAAATTCACGAGCCAATGCAAGTCATGCTTGAGACATGAAACCAACCAATAAAATTTGTGCTCGGGGAAAGAGTCTAGTTACTTCAAGTCACACTGGAGATAAGAAATAAACCAATGCAAGTGATGATGGGAGTGAGAATCCAATCATTGCAAGTCACACTAGAGATATGGAACCAACCACTACAAGCCATGTTGGGGGAAAGAAGTCAGCCACTGCAAATCTTTCTGGGAGCGAGAACCTAGTCACTACAAGTCATATTGGAGATAATCCACCAGCCAATGCAAGTTATGTTGGGGACATTAATATTTCTGAGAAATTTAGACAAATAGGACAAAAGCTTAAGTTCCCTTGTATATTTTTCAAGGGATATCACCTTACTCATATGTGCCCTACTATTCTGTAGGTATAAAGAGTTTGGTCCCTGTCTCAAGGCCCTTCTGCTCCTGAATCACTTTAAGTTTCTCAACAACCTATTCAACCAGTGGTTGATGAAGTGGTTCAGTTGATGCAATCTTTGGTGGATCCCACTCTTCTTTTGAGGATTGATGTGTTTACTGACCATGTCATCTCACAATATGTTCAACCAATGGTTGGTGAAGTGGTCAAGCCGATGCAATATTTGGCCAATCCCACTCTTCTTTTGAGGAGTTATGTGCTTATCGACCATGTCTTCAACATTTCTAGTTTAGAACCTTCTGAACAAGATGGAATTCCACTCACTTTGATCACTCTCACTCCAAGTTTGAGGATGATTTCCTTTGATTGGAATAATCTTGTTGAGCCTTTCCTTCCTTCTTTTGCACCTTTCCAAATAAAGGTTGAAGTTAATTCAAATTTTTTTTACCAATGCATAGTAGTTGAAGGAACCTTCATAGGAATTTTATACTCTTGGCTTTGAAATATTTGGGTTCTCTTGAGATTATGTTAGATATCGGTCAATTGTTGGCTTTTGATAGAAGACTTAGTGGATATTTGGGGATTCTTCCTCAATTTCCTATCATGTTAGGTGGGAATAATTTACCAGTTGATATGATAGTGGTGTAAGGCCCATTATACTTCGATATGATTCTTAGGCATGATTATGCATATGCTATGAATGTTGTGGTGTCTATGCTCTTTCAGGTGATGCAATTTCCTCACAATAGAAGAATTTTCACTATTGATCAACTTGCATTTGATAATCACCATACTATATTGACTTTAGATCATATTACCGCTTTGTATGTTCCTAGTATTCAAGTGGAATCTACTCTAACATGAGTGAATTATGTGGAAACATATCCTCGATGTTCAATTGCTTATGAGAAGGAACCTTTACACTAATGTTTTCCTTCTGAAGCCAAAGTCTCACCAATTGATCAAGTGATTTATCCAATGGGTACATGAGAGCCCTTGCTTGCCCCTATTGGCCTAAGGGACTATGATTTTGCTCTTGAGTATAATCTCACTATTTGTGGGTTGTCATGCCTTGGTACTTATGAGTATTAATTGAAAGACTTTGTTAACTCTCATCAAAATCTACATAATTATATGGAATATGATTAGTTCACTTCACCCATATCAGTTCTCCAAGTGTTGGATTACTGAGAGGGGGGGTGAATCAGTAATAATGTAATTATAATCCTTTTTCTTCAAATGTTATATCAATGTAGAATTATTATCCAATACTGAGCAGTAATAAATAAACAATCACACACATGCACAGTACACCAGTGTTTTACGTGGAAACCCAAATTGGGAGAAAACCACATAATGTTTTTTCTTATATGTCTTGAAGAATTACATTCATTGGAATCACCAACTTCCTTTGTTTTTCAGCTGCAACTGGAAGGAGGCTCCAACCTCCTAGTTTCTCAGGCCACAACCTGAGGGAAGCTCCAACTCCCCAAATCTCTGGCTACAACCAGAAGGAGGCTACAACCCCTAATGTTCTCCGGCTACAATAGAAAGGTGGATACAACCACTTGTCCTTGCCCTGTCCTGCCACCCTGAAGTAGAAGTAGAATGATGGAACCACTGTCACACTATCACTGTGAGATATACTGCTATAAACCTGTACCAATAAGTCTGAACCATGCATCAACCTGTACCTCATCCTGTAA
>SNQJ01S0033957.1:65408-89919 GCA_010110895.2 Picea sitchensis
CAACCATGTGCCAAGTATGTACCAATCATGTGTCAAATACTCATCAACTATGACTCATCAATGTGTACCAACATCATCAACTATACACCTCATGTATGTGCGCCAACTCATCAACTACTTGTCTCAACCATGTACTCAACATGCACCTCAACCAAAATCCCTCATCAATTTCATTATCCAAATATGATTTGTAGCTCTGTAATAGACCTGGTGTATATGATCACATTCCTACAAACCTTCCTTAACTTTAAAAGCAAGAGACTAGCATTTTCATCAAACTTTTCTTTAATCTCACATGCCTAGTTTTGGATTAGTCAACAACCCTAACTTGAAGTAATCATAACTTTGAACCTGTAATGTATAAAGATCTGAAACTGATGCAAAATATTCTTCAGTGTGTTTTATGAAATTCCTCCAAGTGGCACTACTTGTAACCTCTCAGAACAGAAGTTATAGCAAAAATGACAAACCTTGCTGAATTCTGGCTTATTCTAGAGAGCGACCTTTTAGAGCATGCCCCGCACAAAATATTTGATGAAATGATCTGAAAATATTAAAAAGAATACTATAGACTGTACCCTAACCAACACATTTGGTCTCACTTTGATTACTTTGACCTCTTTATTGGATGTTGAATTGCCTTCAACTGAGGTTATCCTTGAAGCCGTGACTATGAATGATAGACTATGAGAAGACATGCATTGCAGATTGTTATTTCTTCCTGAACTAGAGACTTTACAGGTTGACTATGAAATAAATCCTTGGCTTGGGCCTAGCAATGGGATCTACTTAAAGAAGTGTTATGCATAAGTTGTAAGGTTGTGCAATTATTTGTACCATATTGTAATTTTTAGGTTTTTTGTTTTCAAGTTTTGTATTCTAGAGCACGAGTTGTTATCACATGTTTATATATTGGACTTGTTAACTTATGGATGAGTGTTGTTGGTCATATATACAAGACTTTGGAGACATTTTCTTTGGCATTTTTCATCACCTTGGTTCACATTGATCCACTCTAACATGTAATGATCTCAAAATTTGCATACAGGTTAGGTTATCCCACCTAGCATTGTGCATGATCAGTTTATTGCTTCATTTTTCCTTAGGAATGACCCCTTTGAGTTGTAACATAGATCCTTCTTTGTTGTTTAAAAAATGTTTTAATTTATGTGGTAGAGCCTATTGATCATGGGTGCCCTAGTTAGAACCTTGTTTGACATTTTGGTGCCCATGCTAAAGTTTTTCATTGGCTCATGAGTCTTTTGTTAGTCTTACCATGAGTTTTCATTGAATTCACATGACTTCTTTTCAACCTATTTATGGCCATTACCCATGACACTATCATTTTTTATTTTATTTTCGAGTTTCCCTGCTGCATTGCATACCACTACTTTCACTTTTGAGCCTAATTCCAACCTTGGTTTTCCATTTTCTTCTTAATTCATATGCATTCTCTTTAAATACTCTCCTTTTCATTTGTTGCCTCTGCACCTCGAACCCCTATCATTGGAGGAAACACTGTGAAGATTGTCCATATCCTTCACATCCTCCCTACATTTTTCATATCTATGTTCCATGCACTCGTCTACTCCACTGTATTTTAGCATTCTTGTATTCTATTTTAGGCCTTAATAATATAAAAAAAGACACAAAAAATCAAATGTGATAAAAAAAGAGAGAAGGGGAAAAGAATAAAGATCATTGTTTTGTTGGCATCTATCTTGAGTCTTGTCACGCTTGAACAAAGCACCGAGTTTTGAGTCATCTTCTCAACAAGTTGGGTTTTAGTACAACCTTAGGTAGTTGAACCTTGATTTTTTGAGTTTTTTTACTCCTCCAGGTGGTTACTTCTCTAGTAACTATGGATATTTAGTTGGTGCCTCCTACATCATTGACTTATATCATTGTTCAACTTTGTGTCAAAATCTTCCTAAGTCACTATTGTATCATGATTATGTTCAAGGGATATTTTAGCATATGTTGTTCATTCCTCAGATCCCATGACTTTTCATGTTAACCTTATGGGTTGTCAATTTTTTCTCAAGTGCCATCAGTATATTTGTTCATCACTTGTTCTAGTGTAGAAGGTCCCCATCAAATTCTCATTGGAAAGTTATCCCTTATTGACTAAGACAAATTGATCTAAAAGTTTGAACTAGAGTCGTATCACCCTGGTCCTATTTTCATTGTGGGTAGGTGACCTTGTGCTCAGTATATGACAACTCATCATTTGTCACTGACTGAGTGGTTTCCCATGTGTTTGACGACAATACCTTATTCACATATTGGTATTTGTGTTGTAACTTGGTTTCCATTTTCCTCATTGGTGGAATTCCTTGCCTATGTCAACAAATTTCATTATTGGTTGTTTCTCAGAGGGTCTATTATGTGTGTTATTCCATCTGGCACATGAAAGATACATGCTAAGTGGTGTGTCCTTCCAAATTTTCCATTTGATACCTTCCAAATATTTCTCTTCACATTCCTAATGTTGGATGATGTGGGATGCCTTAATGACTTCCTCCCAATTAATCTCTTCCCATCAACTTCGACTCATTTTCTATGGGAATGGGATCTAGAGAATTTATAGTACCTTGGGGCTTTGAGTCATAAGTGGCAGGTCCCCTCACCATTGATAGTGGGAATACACCATTATCCCTTGATCGATAGATTCTACAAGTGTTCGACAGGAACACATCTATCCACACTTGCTAGAATGTACTAGGTACCTTAATTTCCATTATCATTATCAGTGGGTTATCTTGCATTTGTTAACTATATACATCAATGACTAGAAATCAAATGATTTCTCCCTTGTTCGACATCAACACATTTATTCACACGGTGCAGATTCATACCTTCAACGAGTTAGGATTGAAGACCTTGGGCCATAATAGTAACTCCACTTAATGATGTTGCCTAAGTTGCGCAAGATAGTACCACTCACCCAAATGACATTGGTACTTTTGGAGGATCTGTTTGTTCATCTGATTTGATCTAGTTATCCTCCTAATATATCTTGAGACATAGATCCACTCTATATTGTTCGTGGCTATGACCTTTTTTGACATGGATCCACCATGTATCCTTTTCATGTCCATGATCACTTGTTTATATATACTTCATGGATATGTAGTTTACTTGATTTGGTGGCCATGCTTATCTACATCCGATCATGGGTATGCTCACCTAGGGAAGAGAGTGATATGATACCTTGGTTTCTATTGTAGGTGCTTTCTTGATCTGCAATTTAGTGAACTCCAGCTAGTCCCACTCAACTGCTCCCTCTACGGTATGATAATTTATTTCAAACATCAGCTCCCATTCTAAGCTCACACATTAGGGGGAATTTGTAATATTTTTTTTTGCCACCTTAGTAGCTAAGATGCATATGATTGGCATTTGCCCCTTCATATCTCCCTTTTTGCTTCTTGGATTCTACCAAAACTCTAAAAAAAACGCTTCCTAGAAATCCATTCACTCCCTATGCTTAGGAAAGGTGTGAGTACTCACCCTTTTCCCTTAATAAAGGCATGAGTGCATCTCAATGTACCAAAAAAATATAAAAAACCACAAAAATTATGTGCTCATGAGCAGAGTTTACGAGAAAACTAACTCAATAACTCCTTAAAACCCATAGAAAAATGGTATCAACCATATTGAAATGGAATAAAAAAATACCTAAGGCTAGAAGGAAGGTACAAACATTGCTATTATGTCAAAGTAATCATCATGCCCCAAGCAACCAAGTTATTTGCATTTATTGAGGTTTTTATGTCCTACACTTATTGAGAAACCCTTGTTTCTCATCATTCACCTCCCTTTCGCATCCTCGAGGTCTAATATCCATTGATCTTACTCTTATCCATGAGGAGAAGAACGTTGGAGGTTTTGTAGTCCTAAGTGGCCTGGGATTGGATGAATCCAGAAGGCAGTTATGGACAACGCCGACAAGAAAATTAGGTACAAGCTTTTGTATTGTTATTATGATTAATAAAATGAAGATCTCTCTTCTTTCCCTCCCCTAAATAATGAGTTGTTTAATTTGGATTCAATTTCCTTTCAGCGTTTAGTAGTGGAATTACTTTACCAGATTAAAGTAGTTAAGGTAGTTATTTTGTTTTCATTTCATTTATTCTAATTAGTCTTGAGGAAGGTTTCATATTTTTATGTGTGTAGGTTTGCAATCTAAAGTAGGAGAAAGGGTGATCAGAGTGTGGACAATCAACACGAACTGTCTACAATCAACATTCGTAATCAGGTGATTCCTCTTGTAACTACCTAGTAGTTATAGAAAAAATAAGATAGGATATTTTAGGGAAAGTTTTACATTGGTCTTCGAATTTTCTCTGTTATAGTTTTCTCTAGCTATAGGAAAGTTCATTTCCGCAACAAAAACCTAAAGAAAGTCTCAAAAGGGGAATTACGAGTAGAATTTTGGATCATTTTATTATAAGAGTGTTGAATATAAATCAAATTTTCACCCCAAGTCTTTGGATGGTTTTGATTGTAACCCCTCAAATGTTGAACCAATGTCCTATTTACTAATTTTGTCTACCCATCTGTCTATGGATAGAAAGCTATAGAGCTCTTCAAATTGGTGTCCATATTCTCCCAAAGTGTAGTCCAAAAGGCACTGATAAATTTGGTATACTTATTTGAAATGATACTCCTTGGTATCCCAAATTTCATCTAGACCTTTTCAAAGAAGATGTTTGATCCTTATTGTCCTTTGACGATATTTTTACAAGGCATACGAATGCACATCTTGTTGAACCTATCAACTACGAAAATCAAATAGTCATGTCCCTTCCTAGTTGTTAGCAACCCACTTACAAAATCCATGGAGATGTTATCTCCAATTCTAGTCTGTACAAGTAAGGGATGGTACAAAAATTGTTTTCTATAACTAGGCTTGCTTGTACAACAAAGTATGCATTCTCTAATAAATCAAGCTACATCTTCTTGCATTATGGGATAATACACATACCTCTGTAAGTTGGAAACTGTCTTCCCAACACCAAAATGTCCTGCAACCTTGAAGGTGTGAGCCTATTTGATAAGATACAATATTTCACCTCTAGGAACACAAAGCTTGTTTAGCATGTAGAGCAACCCATTCTGGAAACTACAGTCAACCTTACCATCACCTTTGTCTACACAAATTTGGCCTTTTAGCTATTGAAACACCTCTTTAAAGTCCTCATCTTCTGTGTATACCTCTTTGTATACATCATGGGTAAAATGATCCATATTCACAAGAGTTCCTAAAGATGTAATCTTGGATGTGGGTGGTCTTAAAGCTTGACTTCCAAATCACTAGTGCTTCCCTTCTTACATTTGATGATTAGATGAAACTGCTTGAAAAATCCCTTTCACTTGTAGTGTCTAGTTTATTGAAGTTTACTCTAGGCCTACAAATAGTATAGTGGTTGGTGATCATTGTGGATAATGGTTCCTTTCCCATCAAATAGTGCTTCCACTTCTTTACAACTTGAACCAAGGTGTAGAGTGCCTTATCATATGTAAGGTAGTTCAAGACTCCTCCATGAAACATTTCAAAATGATAACATACCGAATTACCTCCTTGCATTAATATCACTTCCATATCATATCCACTTGCATCTCCACTTTGAAAGGATTCTAAAAACTAAGCAATGTTGGAACTGGTGCTTGATTGATCTTTTGTTTTAGCTCATCAGAAGCTTTTTGTTGATTCTTCCCCATTGGAAACTCTCACCACTGGTTTTTATGGCATGAAGTGGTGCGACTATAATTGAAAATAATTTTGAAAAATTATGTTGGTAGTTTGTTTCCCCAATAAAGATCCTAAATTCAATGACATTAGTAGGAAATAACCACTTGATAATGGACTACATATTCATGGGATCTATCTTGAGTTTCCCTCCACCAATCACATACCCCAAATACACTAATGGCCATTGAGAACACTCAAATTTATTAAGGTTAGCCAACTACTAATGTTTTTTTATAGTCTCTAACACCTACATGAGATGTGAGAAATGATCTTCCCAGGTAGAGATATAAACCAATATATCATCTAACCACACTATCACAACTGAATCTAGAAAGGATGCAATACATAATTCATCAAATGCATAAATGTAGTTGGTGCATAACCGAAATGCATTAATGGGAATTCATATAGAGATTTCCTTGTCTTGAAAGAGGTCTTCTAGGTGTATTGTTTTTTAACTTATACTTGTTCGCATCTCGATTTGAGATCCAACTTGGTGAAGTACTTGACATGTTTCAATTGATCTAAAAAAACATAAATCTTAGGTAGAGGGTATCGATTCTTGAGGGTGCTCTTTTTCAAAGCTTTGTAGTCAATACACATTTGTCAAGTCCCATCCTTCTTGGGTACTATTGTGATAGGTGACCCATAAGATGAGGTACTTGGTTGAATTATTTATTTCTCCAACAACTACTACAACTATTTCTTCACTTCATTTGCTCCCAATATGAACTATCTAACATAATATTTGGAAATGGGGGGTCAAGCCACAATTGTATCTCATTCTCCACTTCCCTCTTAGGTGGTAACCATTTAAGCTCATGAAACACTTCTCTGTATTCCTAAAACAACTCCTCCAATTGACATTTATGCTCTTTAGTACATCCCTCCAGAGATTCCTTTAATTTTATTGATTCATCATCTAGTTGATTCTCTTTTAAAAAAAGTAATACAAACTTCATACTAGAACTGATCAATTTCTTTGTGTGCATTGATGTTGAAAGATTTCATGCATTGATGTTGAAAGAATTCATATCATTGGATTAGGCTATTCTAGTTTTCTCTTCTCATGAATATTTCATCCCTCATATACATGTAGGGTCTTCGAAACACTACACAACACACATAATTGGTATTGTATCTACCTCCATTTCATCAATATAGTTTTCTCTTATAGAAAATTTGATCTTACACTCTTTAGTGACCTTGACCTCCACATCCTTATTTACCCATCCCAATAGATTGCGTTAGGATGATCATGAACTTCAAATTCAAGCTTGTTGAACATATCTTATGTTATGAGGCTAGCCTATGAACCAAAATCAAATAGAGCATTCCACATTTTTCTTCTTGACCTATACCTTAATATGGAAGAATTTGTACATGTACTTCTCTTCCTTATGATGAAGGCTACTTAGGCTCACCTCCTTCTATATTGTAGTGCATATAATATTTTCATATACATATGAGATGTTCTCTACCTAGTTGTATGAATACATGGCTAGTAGGTTCTTCTTCTTTGCATCCGTTTTATGGCTCTTTGGATTCAACTCTGGATGTAGATTCCAACACTTATCTTTAGTGTGACCATTGATATTATAATGGTTGCAATGGTTGTTTTGATCCTTGCACCGATGTACAATATGTTTGGTAGCGAGAAAGGTATGGAGGGAATCCAATGTAAGGTGGAATAGGTCCACTATATTATTAAATAAGGCCCCACTATGGTAGTTATATATAATGCATGTAAGAGGACTTCTTAGAAGGTTCTACTTCTAGAAGATTCCTCCTCTAGAATGTTCTTAGGTGATGGTAGAACTATATAAAGGGGTTCAAACAATGTAATGAGATATGAAGAGAAGTAATGTATTGTGAGTGGTAGTTGAATAGGAGGATGCTCCCTCAAAGAGGCAAGTGAACAGGAGAGGATCTCTTCCATAATAGAATCCATTGTATGGTGTTACCCTACTTCAAGAGTTTTCTTATAATAAAAGCGTGGTTTCTTCTATATTGTTCTATGGATTGATTATGTATTCATAATTTGTGGTGATTATATTTGTATATCTACTCAGGTACTTAACAATTGGTATCAGAGCACTTTCCTTGGAAGGCATTGTGGCCAGATATTTTTATTTTTTTTGCAGATTTATGTTTTTGGAGAAAAAAAAGACGGCCGCGACATTCCAAATGATTTTTGTAGGTTTTGGTTAAAATTTGTAGAAAATGGTTGTATATATGAGTTCGTCTCAGGAAACCACCCAATTTAAAAAAAAAAATCGTCTAAAACGAAGTCCGGGAAGTAAAGTGATTTGCATTTTAAAATCTATAAATTTTCAGGGTTTTTTCCACAGATGACCGTGCGATTATTTATTTATTTATATAGCAGCTTGAGATGAATTTTCCAAAAAAAATTACAGATCTGAGTTCCTCTCATAATTTCACCCAAATTAAAACAAACAATCGTTCGAATAGGAGTTACAGAAGTGAAGATATTGTTGATTTAAAATCAACCATTTTTGGGGGTTTTTCGTGACGACAAGGGGACTGCAGAGTCCATAATGTTTCATAGGGTGCTTAGATTTCTACAATATTAGACTCATTGGATAGATAATTTCCAGAGCTTTCTTTTGGTATATTGTATGTGGTGTTTCCAATGGATGTTCACTGTCAAACCCTCAAGGAAATTATACATACGATTGAATCATTCAAATTCCAAATGCATGACACATTGCACAATTTTCAAGATGGTCTCAGGGATGATTTTCGTAGTATTCATGAGTCATTGGCAAGCATCTAGGAAAAATATAATTTGGTGAAAATCATGGATGAATATCACCAAGAAGTGTATGCTTGGTATGCTTTGGAGGATGATTGTGATGATTGGTATATGGATAGTTGTCATTTTTGGGATGAGAACCACTTCCATATTCTATTTAATGACTCTACTACCCCTCAGGTAGAGAACTTTCTGGAGAGTAAACATTATCATTATTTGCATATTGTTCTTCAATTTTATTATTCTTCAGTCATAGTGAATGCATTTTTTGTTGGTTCTAAATATTTCAATCCACATAACCATTGTGAATCTTTAGAGCATCATTTTCAGTTGGTTCCCAAGTTCCAATATCTTCAGCGTGGAGTTCACATGAGCACTTGGACATGGGACCCAAGTTCACAGTGGAAGTTCAACTACTTCAACATAGTGGCTCACATTTATACATGGGACCTTGTTTCTCCAGTCTTCTTCAACATTATGGTCCACAATTATCCATGGGACCCTGGTATATGGTTGTCCACCCTCATAACAAGCGTTGATGACAACACTTTCATAAAGGAGATGGAATGTTAGGTAGCTAGAGAGGTAGTGGAGGCCATCCAATGTAAGGTGGACTAGGTCCACTATATTATTAAATAAGGCCCATTGTGGTTAGATATCATAAATGTAATATGACTTCTTAGAAGGTTCTACTTCTAGAAGATTCCTCGTCTAGAATGTTCTTAGGTGATGGTAGCACTATATAAAGGGGTTCAAACAATGTAATGAGATATGAAGAGAAGTATTGTATTGTGAGTGGTAGTTCAATAGGAGGATGCTCCCTCGAAGAAGCAAGTGAACATGAGAGGATCCCTTCCATAATAGGATCCATTGTATGGTTTTTCTCTACCTCAAGGGTTTTCTTATAATAAAAGTGTGGTTTCTTATATATTGTTCTTTGGATATATTGTGTATTCATCATTTGTGGTGATTATATTTGTAGATCTACTTAGGTAGTTAACACAATGGCTATTTTCCTTTCCACTTCTTCTTCCCCTCCTTGGAAGCATCTTGGTGGTGTTTTTGTTTGGAACCACTTGGTTGTCCTTTCTTATTGCCTATATTCTCCAAGTATTGTACTTGCACATAGGCCTCATCAAATTCCCTAGGTTTAAAGAGTATCACTTGCTTCTATAAATGACTGTGTAGACCCCTACATACTTGAGGAGTATGTTTGGGTTCTTGGGAGATATACCCAACATAATTTCCATTTTTATGAACTTGATGGTGTACTCTTACACAATTTTCCTTTTCCTCTACTAGAACTGATGCCAAAGGATACACTGGCTCTCTACATACCCAATGGGGTAGAGCTGATATTCGATAAGGGTTTTAAACACCTCCCACTTAGTTATTGGGCGATCTCCCTCCAACCTAAGTACCTTTGTGTGAATTTTCCACCAAGTTAGTGCATGGCCCTCTAATTTTAGTTGAGAAAATAAAATATTTTTCTCTTCTCCTATGTTATGGAATAATTATTCAACCTAATAACAACAATCTCACCTTCGTAGGGTTTGATGTCCACTTTCATTTCCATTTTGTATAGAGATTGTGAATTAATGACACTGGAGCTTGGTTTCTCTTTCTTTGGCTCTTTTTTTGGGTCCTTTTTTGGGTCTTCATTATCTCCTTATATGATCCAACTTCTAAGTTAGAGCCACCAATCTCCCCAAAATCTCCAAGCTTGTTCTCTAGAGTCGTAATCAAGAGAGCCATGTTTCGAGAGATATTAGTGACTTGCTATTCTAGCTTTGAAAATATCTCCTCTACCTCATCCCAAGGGTTGTTATGCCTGAACTCTTTTTCCATGGCGAAGGTTCTAAGGCTTCCTTCTTAAGCCAATTCATGTATCCTACAACTTCCCACAAAACCCCAAAGAAAACTTCCTTGATACCAAAATGATCTATAAACTATTCTGGATATTCCAAGGGAATAGTTTATCTCAATATATCTTACAATATTTTATTTATGTAGTTTATTACCTTAGCATATCACTTGAAATTACCAGCGTAGTAGTAAAAAATATGGAAATAATTGAAACTAAAATGAAAGAAACAAGAAAATGAACACACCATCCACACAAATCAACATAATATGCAACCCAATAAACTCGATATAAGAGAAAACCCAACTAGAAGGTGAGGTCTATGCTCTACTCTATTTTTCTAAGTTATGAAGTGCAAGTACAAAGAAAGGGGCACCCACTATGAAGTTGCCATGGACACTGTGGCCAAAATGGATGCTGCAAAATATTCTACCTCCTTTGTTATGTTTCAATATCCCACTCATAGATTCTCTCCTCAACTATGGAACAATAAAAATACCAAAATAATGGAACCCCTTCCTTTCCTGGTGGCCTAGTATTTAACATAACCTGATAACCATTTAGGGTTAGGGTTAGGGTTTTTTCATATCAAAACCCTCAATTAATGTTAGGGATTTGGACCCTCTAGAATCTTCTTAAGAGTACACACATGAATATCCCCACATGTGTGAGTAATGGGGGGTGATGTGTCATGCACTTGATACCATAGTGGTCAACAAAGTAGGCCAACTTGTGGGAGTCATAACTTTCTCACATGAAATCAGATTGAGGTGATTTTTATATTGTTGGAAATATTTCAACATGTTGAACAATGTGGATGGGTAGGGAGCTATGTTCACAAAGTTTTGACTCCCAAAAGTGTTTTTTGATGCCTCAAATTGGATTTGGAAGGTTCCAAACCCCAAATTACCAAATTGGGACCTACACTTAAAATGGGCCTTGCAAGCCAATTCGTTCAATTTTTCCATGTAGAAAGTACCAAGATAGATGACAAATTATATAGTGATCCATTTTGCATCATTTCTAAGATGTGTATTTGTTGTGGCATGTATGTTGGGATGTGTACTTGCCTAACAAGTTGTGTTGTGGTTATCATGAAAACTTGGCTCACATTTGGGGCAATCATTATATGGATACTTGTTTGGGGAAGGTGCCCCACTGAAAGCTAGGTAAGGATGTTGACATTTCCTTGGGTAACATTTGAAGAGTTGTGGGGTTGATACTAATGTGGTTATATCTATACTTGGCTTTTGTGTAGATGCGTGTTTTTAGTAAGGCACATGTAACTATTTTAGAGGTATTAATGCTTAAGGGATTGAAAGACAAGGATGTAACAAGGGGGAACATTCAAGAATGTTTTGGTCCTTGGTTCGTGGGTGGATTGACCACCTAGGAAATGGGAGAAAGGGAGGCCCATCCATATTTAGAATCATCTATGAAGGGAGGTAAGATAGGCTCCCCTAAGAGAACATAGTTACCGACTTGATAAGAGCTATGACCTCAAAAAGAGAACTCTAGCCCTAAAAAACCATATTTTTGGGTTAAAAACACCAAAATCAACTCCTGAATAAAAAAATTACACCTTTTTTTTTTTTTTGGAGGGGGGGTGGGAGTGGTTAAAATTAAAATATTTTGCAACCATGGTCCTAAAATCCCCTAATGTTGCTAACTAAAACCTTAAAATCAACCCTTGAAATGAAAAGAGGTGCTCCTAGTACCCCCTATGTTAGGCTATGAGTCCCTAGACAATCACAAAGTTTGAGACCACATTGATACGAGTTGTAAACCTTTCCTATTCACGAGATGTTGTCACAATCCACTGATAAGTTGTCAGTGAGATCTAGATCTAGATTTAGAAGTGGTCAAATTGATGTACTATAAATTCATATCATGAGATCAATACAATGAGCGATAAAGAATGGCTTAAGGCATTTTCCATCATTTCTTGTCTCGTTTTGTTTGTGCTCAATTCTTAACATGGTATCAAAGCCATGGTGAAGAAATGTTGATAATATCATAGCATATTTAGTCTTAAGGGCTTGGTAACCCCTCCATGGTAGTCATCCATAAAAGATTTAATTTTTGTAGTATATGGCATGAGTTGATGGTGCCAAGATGCGTATAAGAAAGAGAAGCCAACAATTATGGAAAGAAGCCACACCACAAACATGTTCTTATTAGTTTGATTTATTGGTGATTTAATTTGTCATTATTTTCTCTTCTATATTTTGGAAAATTATCTCGACAAGTTGCATTTGAGATCTCGGTTACTCCACACATGTGACATACAAAATAATCAAATCTACAATGCTATCCATAGAACGGCTTGTCGCTCTTTCTCGACCTAGAATGAAAGAAATTTAGGCTGGAACGCAATAAAGGTACAATGCGGTAAGTTGCATACGTGATAAGTTTTTTATTTATTTTATTTCAAGTGAATGTAATGGGCCGATTTTAATGCTCATTAAATGTTAAATAAGTGGACAGATGGCCATTAAAAGAAGGATGGTAATATTTTTTTTTAAAATCTAAAACGGGGGTTAATTGGAAAGTGAAGTAATAAAAACAAAAGGAGTAAAAGACACTTTTGTAAAAGTGTGTTTTATTCTTTGTAAAAATTTTCCAATATAAATTTGTTTATGTCATTCACACTGAAGTGGGAGGTATAAGGGTAAATGTGAATTTTTATTATTTAAGTATTTGAAGGTATATAATTTTTATGTCATTTATGTAAAGTTGGAATTATCAAGGACCTTCAAGTTCGGTGATATTTTTTAAAGGAGGAAAACCTTTGACTTTAGATTTTGCCATTATTATTCTAGGAAGAATATTATAATATGATCACAATTTTATTTAGCTCCCTGTCCTAGACCACCTCGAAATGGAATAAGGGGGTTTAAGGACACTTGTCCTTGTGTGTGATTGTGATAATGTCTTGGATGCTTATGTTGTTTCGTGTCTAGTGTCTTGACACTCATATTTAATTTGGCAAGCAAATCAAACACACAATGTCCATGGGTTCATGAAAGATAATCGTGATTGCAATCGAGAATTAAAAGCATGTAAAGAGCAAATTGTTGTTTGTTCATCTAGTCTTTTGAGGTACTAAATTGATCATTGAATTGTAAAAAATGAAGGATAAATCATTGAATCTGATATTGAATTGTACAAAGGGTCAAGTGCAAAACCCTTTCAAAGTCAATTGTGAATGTCATCATCAATATTTTTCTGAAATTTGAATAAGGAGGTCAAGTGAAATCTTTGTAATCACACTCTAGGGTGCATGATCGGTAGTAACTGACACCCTAAGTGTAACAACAATCAAGCGAGTGTGATATAAAAAAAACAAGTGCAATAAAGTGAGAGAGTGCAAGTGAGAAAGTACAAGCGAGCATGACAAGTGAGTGAGAGAATAATAACAAATGGGTAAAGGAGGAAAGCATTTACAAAATTCCTATCAAGAAATCAAGGAATTGCAAGAGGACAACCATGAATTGCAAAATTGAGTTAAAAATCTTGAGTGGACACCAAGTCAAAAGAAAAAAACCAATTGATCACATGGTTGATACAATACAATCAACAAATTATCTTCAATATTAAATATAAATGAAGGATCAATTGATTGATGCACTTCAAATAAAATTAAGAGAAAAACATAATCGAGTTGATGACATGATTGATGCAACATCTGTAGCAAATAAAAAATTTGATGCAAGTTGTGACACAAAGGATCTAATAGAGAAGATTGATGCAACATGTGCTATAGAGGAGCTTATATAGATGGTTGATGCTAAATGTGATACAAAAGACTTGATAGCTAATGCACAAGACACAAAAGATATGGAATTTTCTATACAATATATGGAAGAAATATTTGTCAAAGATGAGTGCCAAGAAGAAGCACATAATGAAAACAACAACAACAACAAATGTGAAGAAGCAAAAGAACAACAAAATGATCTTTCCAAGATGTTTGTTAGACCTTGGGAAGAATTATCATTCAACAAAAATAGACATGGCTTAGGATATGACAAAATCAATAACTTTCGTATCCTAGATTATTCCATACTAGTTCAATTTGTGAGTGCATGACTTCTTGAAGAAGTGAAGAATATTACTAATAAGTGCCAACATTGTCATAGAGTTTGTCACTTGGAGTCACAATGTTTTGATCTCCATCCTTGTCTTCATTGTGGAAATAAAAATCATCTCTCAAAAAAGTGTCGAAATAAGAAGAAGGTTAAGAAAACAATTAATTATGGTTTGATCAACCCTTGGAAATGTAATCGCGAAGTAAAGAAACTACATAAGTATTACTGTCTAGTCAAGACAAAAGTAAAGCCACAATTGCATGGAGAAATGAAAACAGTCAAAATATTTCAAACAACTATTCCAGATGATTTTTGTAATGATCCAGATCCAATTCTATATGTTCTCTGAAATTAAAACTTGATCAAAGATGGTACTCTCCATACCTCAAGGGGAGGAGCACATTGATGAAACATGATACTCTCTTACACCTTCAGGGGAGGGAGTGAAAATGGTTAATAGTAATCCAAAACCACCACATTGTTCAAATATCAGTGAAAATGGTTAAGGGTAATCTAAAACCACCACATTGTTTAGACATGGCAGTTGTTCACTTCTATATGAACTATTCATATATTGGCAATTTTTTAGGAACAACTTCATTGAAGCTTAGTTCAACAGTTTTAGATTGAAGATGATACTAGTTATTTTTTTATCACTGGTACAATTATTCAGACTTGTGATTGAGGGGAGGAATATTAGACTATGATTCCCTAGACAATCACAAAGTTTGAGACCACATTGATATGAGTTACAAACCTTACCTATTCACGAGGTGTTGTCATGATCCACTGATGAGTTGTCAGTGGGATCTAGATCTAGTTCTAGAAGTGGTCTAATTGATGTACCATAAATTCATATAACGAGATCAATACAATGGGAAATAGATATTGGCTTGATACCTTTTCCACCATTTCTTGTCTCATTTTGTTTGTGCTCAATTCTTAACACCCTAACCCCATTTTTTTTCTTTCTTGGATTGGGGGGGAGGGGGGGTTAAAATGAAAATTAATTTAAACCCATGACCATCACAACTTGTATTGTTGCAACCAAATCCTTAAAATGAAGCCCCAAATAAAAATTGATTCTACCAGTAGTGCCCCTATTTTTTCGAAGTTGAAACTACAAATTGTTTGAACCTGGAGCCTTAACAACTAGTACTATTGCAATGAAAACCTAAAATCAGCCCCCAAATAAAAAAGTGGTGGTGCTACCAATAGCACCCCCTCTTTTTTCCAGTGTTAAAATTACAACTTATTCAGAACCATGGGCTTAACAATCAATTTTTTTGCAACCAAAATCTTCAAATAAATCCTGAATCTACAAGAGGTGTCATTAATAGAACCTCTTTTTTCAAGGTTAAAATTGTGACATATTTTAAACCATTCCCTAAAATATGTGTATTTTTGCAAAAAAATTCATAAAAAGCGGAAAAATAAAAAATAAAGGCACAAGTGGTGGGGGTCGGGGGACCACAAAATGGGGAAAAAAATATTTTAAATTAAAAACACACACACACATAATTTAAAAATACTTAAATAAATTTTTTTTTTAAAAGAATCCCCTACTCCTCCCTAACCCTCCTTAAAAAAAACCTAATATAGATACAAAAGAAAAAAAAAACCATTTATAAAACAAATTTGAAGAAAAAAAAAAATCAAATAACTAAAAAAAAAAAAAAAAAAATTAGAAATGAAAATGTAAAAAAAAGGCACATGAGTATGGTGGGGGGAGGATACTTGAAATCACTTTCCGCACCTCCCACCCCTGACCCCCCCTTTCCCTCCTCCCCCTTCCCCATTCCCACCCATTGTCGTCCAATCCCTCCTTCCCCTCCTTTGTGGCCCCACTCCTCCTCAGTTAGCCCTCCTTCCCCTCCGTCAATCAAGGTAGGGTAGGCTTG
This sequence comes from Picea sitchensis, assembly GCA_010110895.2. Lineage (NCBI taxonomy): Eukaryota > Viridiplantae > Streptophyta > Pinopsida > Pinales > Pinaceae > Picea > Picea sitchensis. Next base: position 81,799 of record SNQJ01S0033957.1, read on the forward strand.
GAAGGAGGGATGAGAGAGGAGGAAGTGAAGGGGGAGGAGGAGGGAGATGAAAGGGGATTGGAGAGGAGGGGAGGGGGAGGATGGAGGGTTAAATGAAATTCAAGAGTAGAGTGAGAATTAAAACCAAGAGATGTCAACTATTTGAACCCCCTTCCTTTTATTTTTCCATTGTTTTCTAACATTTTTACTTTCTAATTACCTACATTACTTATTTCTTGAGATGTTCTATATTTTTATATATTCTAGAGGGGGTATACTATGTTCCATTAATTTCCATCCCATAAAATTTGGGGGCCTCTCTATCCATCCCCAAAATTCATCCCTTCCCCCCATCTATAAACCATGTGGAACATTGGCTCTCATATAGACCTTCAAGATTTTCAAAAAAATCTCTCAATCTGTTGAATTTTCACTCAACCCATGCTAAATTTCCAAGCCAACAAAATAACTTGTTGATGCTTAGGATATGAGAAGTAGAACAAAGTGAAATGACTTGCAATGCACTAGTATATGCCTTAAAATTGAGAGAATATAAGATCATAGGAATATAAGGATAAAGTATGTCATATTGAGAATTAAGTAATGCAAACACTGACAATTATAACTATCATACAAAACTACAAACTAAAAAATTTCAAACTTGTTGAGATGTTCTCAGTTGACTCGACATCGTCATAAGTGGCAACTGTTAGCACTTGGTAATTTCTTTGGGATGTATCAAAGAAACCCCAAGGTAACCTCAAACCAGATTTAGGTTGTATTCTGATCTATACAACTAGAGAGGGCTCTCTCAGATGTCTAATGACTGGTAATAACTCAAAGGATTCATCAATAAATGCACAGAGGTCAGATTCTGCAATAGGATAGGTTTTGTTTTTGTTTTAAAAGGGTTGGTAGGACAAACAAGAGAAGGGAACCATTGGGAAATGGGGTCAAAGCCCAAACTTAAAAATATTGAGTCAATAGTTGGTGGTGTACTCTCAGAAAGCAAAGGCAAAGTAAGTATTGTTCTTCGACGAATGATTAATATTTGGATGGAAGCAGAAAAGAGGAAAGGGAAAACCATTACACTAAGAGAACCTAACAAAGGGTGAGTTATTGATGTAACTTTAGAAGAAAAATAGAAAGGAGATAGATCGTCATGGACAGAGCACCGAATATAGATAAATTCTGAACAAGAAATCCTTAACACTTGAACAAGTATTTACTTTATGAATGGAGCATCAATGATCCGGATTATTTTCGGCACGAAATGAGATCGGAGATATAATAAATAAATGCATAGAGATATCACATATATTCAATAATATAACAGAAATGTATCAGAGATGCAACCATAAACACAAATATACAGTAATACACGATTTCTATTAATGAAAGAAATGTACAGAGACTGTAAAAATACAGAGTGAAAGACTCGCTAGAATGGTGGCAGCTTATCTCTGAGAAGAGATGTGACGGCTACTTGCATTCACAAGAAGATGATTATAATGAGGCTCCGAAGGCCTTTTTACAATAATCAGGAATGCCAAAAACCCTATACATCTAAAAACCTAACCCTAGGAGATGAAGCACCAAAAGTCACGTGGGCCCCGTTTGGGTAAGTGAGTACATCAACTTCTTGGGGTCGTAACTTTTGCATACGATCTCTTTTTTAGGCGTGTGATAGCTCGTTGGAAAGGTATCATCAAGGAGATTCATTTTGGGGGCTCAATCATGTCTTTGGCTATCATTGAGAACCTAAATCTTGAGAAACCTTCATTTGGGCCCTCAAAATGGCCCAAGAAGTTAAAACCTGCTAAAAATAGTAAATTGCCAAAATTGCTAGAAAACTGTTTTGAGCAATTTGGAAAAGGTGGGTGGCCACCGATATCCACCTAGATCAATCAAATGAAAATGAATTCCAAACATTTACTCTCAGCTAAATACTATAAAGAACAAACAATATTGGAGATAAGCATTAACAGGAAAAACACACTGAGAACAACACCGTGCTGAATCTTTGCCTCCAAAAGCACAGTACTTCAATATTAATTCATAAGGATGTTCTGAGAAATCGATACACATTTCAATAGCCTCTCTGGCCGAAAGTCCCACCCCTTTTACATACAAACTGATAGTTTAAACAATAAAAACAATTATGCAATTGTTCCTATTTTGATGGAAATAAAATCATGTAAAAATAAAATAAAAGTAAATTTGGTTGCAGTGGATCTCGAAAGCCGAAGACTGCTGGAAATTGTTGGAATCAAATATGGAACTAGTTCCTTGAAATTTGGAGTTTTACTACCACACATGTTCTTCTTCCTTTGACTGTTGATATATTCCTGGAAATTCTCAATTGAGATTCAAAATGCCAAGAATTAATTTGAATAAAATTGATCTCTTGCTTCGATAAGCTCTGCCGTCCGTTGTCATTTAAATGCCTTCAAATCTGCCTGAAAATTTGATTTCCTCCTCAACTGCTGCCTTTAAATCTGAGACTGGTTGATCATGTGCTTGAAATAAATCATTGAATGCCACATGCTCTTTGAAATTCCACTTGTACTCTTCCAAATCTGATTTTATTTATCCATATCTACCTAAGAAATATCAATTTTCAAATATTTGGGAATAAAATATTTTGATAAAAATATTTCTTTAACCTGTAACATTCCATTTCCACATTTCCATTCAAACTCGTGGTTTTGAAAAACCATGCCTTGGTTATCATCTCCTGTAAAACTCCTCCATTGTTTTGCAATTTGATTTTATGAATTTCATAAATGAAATTCAAAACCCTTTTCTCAAAACCACCCATTGTTTCTAAAAACCATGTCTTGTTTTGCCCAATAAATATTTACCATTTTACTATGAAAACTATTTGCTGGTTTGCTTTCCGTGGTTTTGAAAACCATGTCTTGGAAACCATCTTTGGTAAACTATGAAAATATCCCTTGATCTTCCCCTTTTACTTCTGTAAAAAATTTGTATAAGAAATTAACTTTCGGTTCACATGCATTTTCTTCTTTATAATTCCTTTCCTTCTTATATCCATAAAATAAAACATTTATTTCTCTGCTCTGTAAAATTTTCTTTTACCTCTGTAAAAAATTTCCACTGTGAGGAGAAATTTCTTTATAGCATTGGAAACTCCATGGTTTATATTGAAACCTTTTGGAAAATTTATTCTCATAAACATTCACGCCGCACTTTTATAAAACCAAACCAATATAGTAAATGGTATTGTGGAGCTTGCGAAGAGTGATTTTAATCCACACCACTCTGACCTCCACAATGAACCATATAATAACAAGTACCCCAACATCAAAACAATGGTTTGGATTGAAGAACCACTTTAGGAGATTAACCCTTGATCACTTTCAACCTCCTCAATGAATATTGGTTGTTGTCCATTCACCCTTTTTTATTTTTCCACTTTAATTTAATATTTATTGAGATTCGTGCCCATGACTTGGTGTTTAATATGAATTATTTTTCGATTAAATATTAATATAAATATTTTAATATAAAAATATTTATATCAATAATTATAAACTTTTTCCATTTTTCTAAGGACTTTGGGCATATGAGACTTATCACATGATTTTTTGGATAAGATAAGGGAGCTTAAGCATAATAAAAAGAAAGGAATATATTAAATTTTCAATGGGAATATGATAATAAGGGTAAAAGTGAATGAAGTGATGGGACCAAGGAATTTAGATAAGCATTAAGGCTAGATATAGGTTTGGGATATTTGTCAATTTTGACTCATGGAACTTGACGAAGCTGGTGAAGAAGTTTTAAAATCTGAGTGGAAAGATAACACAAGGACAAGAGGCTTTGGAAAAATTAATACAAAATATCATGTGATAACATTGGCTCCAATGGGGATGACACGCTTCCCGTGAGCTGCCAAAGAACCGGTAGACCATGTGCTTGATCCATTGGGCTGCTACAAACCTCTCACACCTTGCCACTTGCAACCTACAAACTGTAACCTGTAACCTTTCCTAACTGAAAATTCACTGCTGAAAACTAAAACTGAAATTTATTGTCACTGCAATCTGAAAACACACTGAAACAATGCTATAACTGCAATCTGAAAACACATTGAAACAATGCTACAACTGCAATCAACTGTTCAAACAACTGCTTATACACATGCTAAAACAAGGACCTTTGAAAGTTGAAAACAAACTGAAAGAACTCGGTGAATTCAAACTAGAATTTCACACTCAAATTGATAATAATGCTTGATGTTCGAGCTTATTTATGTACACAATCCTACTCTAACATGTCGAAGACAATTGCTGAATCAAGTGACATGGAAAATACAGTGTATCCAATCAAGTAACCAATTCAATAATTTGACTCCTTGACCATGCTTGAACAAAATGAAAACTAGGAAATATAATAACAGAGGCAATTCATGATGCATTTTTTCTCCACAATGAAAATATAGATGAACATTTAAGCTAAAAAAACCCTCCATGTAGTGAGCTACAGAATCATAGAAAACATATTTTTCAAAGTTTGTTTGCTGATCCCCAATATCAAAGGGCAAAGGTAGCCATTTATCATTTTGCTTCTGTTGAAATAAAAATTCACAAGTAAGACTTTGAAATGAAAAAATTTGGGGTATTTTTTGATCTTCTAAAGCTTTGAGCTCTTTCTCAATATCTTTGGCAAATTCATCCAAAAACTGAATCTTGGCCTCTGAGCTACATTTGCATGACTTTAAATAAGAAGACAAAAATGCAGAAAAGTTTTCATCACCCCCATCTTCACTACACATATCGTTCCATTCTATAAAACTTTGAATGGAAGGAGAGTTTGCCGCAAACTATTCCTCCTCCATCCATGTTTCCAAAAAGACAACCCAAAGAGTTGTAATAGTTCTAATAGATCTAGCAGGAAAAACTTCATCCCAACTCTTACACTTCCCTTGGAATGAATCGTAAAAAATTCTGATGAAAACATCTTCATGCTTAACTCTAAGAAACTCAGTAAAGTCACGAAAGTTTGAGATATGCTTTAAAGTCAAACTCAGATCATCTCCACTAAATTTCAGACCATTTCTTAAAAAATATTCATCCTTGGAAAGAGGATTTGGGAAACCATAAATCCGCGAAAATTCGAAACATGCATACCTTGAAACAATTGTAGCAACATATGAGTTCTTCACCAAATCCACTGGAGTCACTAGTACCTTCTTCAAGCTTTAAAACCTTCATGAGTGGAGTCACCATTGATATTCTATCATTTGGATACAACTGATAATGGAGTCACCAAGTGGATGATTTACAACCTCCTTATGTTTGACTGCTGGCCACCATCAACAATTAGATATGAACTTCGTCATTTATCCCAGGGAAGATTTCACCTTTGGTCCCCGACAACGACGCCAAAATGTTAGCACTTGGTTAAGTGGCTAAGTGGAGAAAGTGGTTAAGTGGATACTTCTAGAGGAAGCTACTTGGAGAGTATAAATAAGAGAGCAAGGGTAGCCCATTAGCATTCTCTTTGAGCATATTGTATATCTACCCTTTCTCTCTTATTTATACTCTCCAAGTAGCTTCCTCTGGAAGTATCCACTTAGCCACTTTGTCCACTTAACCAACTTTGTCCACTTAGCCACTTTGTCCACTTAACCACTTTGTCCACAAATAGTAAACTCTCCACTTCTAGTTGAAACTAATTTATTTTTAATTGTTTTCTTGTTGCAACCACTTAACCCATGACTAACCACTTTGTCTGGTCAACTTCTTCTAGGAGCTTCTAGAATAATTTAACTTATTTGACCTTCTAGGGGATTCTAGATAACTCATGAGGGTTATCCAGCTTCACATAGCCATAACTCTCTAACTGTGAGGAGTTATGTGACGTTCCACATATCGTCGGAAACAACATCACATATACTATCCATATGGAATAGTTTCTCTTGCAAATTCACTGATCTTCATTACATTATTCCTTAATCAAACTTGAGTTCCCTAACCACATTGTTGGGATACTCAACCACCTAACGATTTGGACTTCACAAAGCATCTTCTCGTGAGGGATTTCGCCATAAGGGGACCACTTTGAGAAATTTATCCAAGAGCGTCTTCCCATGAGGGATTTCACCATAAGGGGACCACTTTGGAGTTTATCCATTTGGTTCTTCCTATTAACCATGACATGACATCAATGATACGACTCACTTTGTCCACTTAACCACTTTGTCTACAAATAGTAAACTCTCCACTTCTCGTTGCAACTAATTTATTTTTAATTGTTTTCTTGTTGAAACCACCTAACCCATGACTAACCACTTTGACTGGTCGACTTCTTCTAGGAGCTTCTAGAATAATTTAACTTCTTTGACCTTATAAGGGCTTCTAGATAAATCATGAGGGTTATCCAACTTCACATGGCCATAACTCTCTAACTGTGAGGAGTTATGTGACGTTCCACATATCACCAAAAACAAAATCACATATACTATCCATATGGAATAGTTTCTCTTGCAAATTCACTGATCTTCATTACATGATTCCTTAATCAAAATGCCCATGGTTTGAGTTATATTCTTTTGATTTTGTGTATGATATCTATGTTATCAGATCTGATATATTGAGGAGAGTATTGGTACATGTTGTTGGTGTATTAAGTTTTGTTGGTATTAGAGAAGGCCTTCATCATAATCCTTACAAGCTTGAAGGAGATCCATGGACACACAAATGGATGAACATGCAGGTGAAGTTCCCCTATTTGATGAGATAGATTACTCGTCATGGAGAATAGATATGAAAGGGTATTTGAAGGCAAAAGGAGCAGGTGTTTGAAACACAATTGTTGGTGGATCAGTTCCCTCAAAGAATCAAACAAAAGGTGCAGCCCAAAAGGAAGCAAAGAAGAACAATGCAGTAGCATTCAAGACCATCTTGAATGTACTCTTATGTTATGCCAAGGAAATCATAGGAAAATGTACCTCCGCCTATGGCTGAAGCTAGAGAAGGTATATCAAGACAAAGAAGACAATTCCATCAAGGACAATGAAGGTAAATACTCTACAAAATCCTCCGTTTGCAATAATTCTAAGTGTGATGACATTGAATGTTCTTCTACAAATGAAGAAGAAAATCTAGAAGTAGTTTGTGTAGAATCAATTGACATTTATCTTATTGATGAAGAGGAAGATTTGTTGAAGCTTAAAGATAAATTTTTATCTGAGTTGGACGATATTAGCTATGAAATAGGAAATAGTTCAACTTATTTTGAGTATCTTGAAAAATACACTAAGGAAATCCTAGAAGAGTACCCAAGGCGTACCATGGCACTAAAACAAATGCTCAAAGAACAAGAAGAAAGTAAAAAGACTCAATTAGAAGAAAAAGAAGAAGAGATCAAAAGACTAAAGAATGAAATAATTAGTCAACAAAAGAAAATAAGAAGGTAGATGATGAGCTTAGAAAAATCCTTGAAGTCAATGTCAATCTAAAGACACAAATTGAAGAAGCCAAAAGGATAGAGGAACTATTGAAGAATCAAGTAAATGAAAAGGAAGAATCATGTCATAAGTTGGAAGCAAAAGTTGTTGATCTCAGAAGGAAATAAGAGAAGGAAAAAAGGTTCATGAGAAGCTCAACAATCCTAGATGAAATCTTGGATAGTCAAAGATCACCAAATGATAAATCAGGTCTTGGATACAACAAGGAAGCTACACACTTTGAAGCTACCATTTCTAAGAAGCATGACGTAAGTCCTCCATTATCAAAAGGTGGAAGTAAGGCTGCAAGTCAAGCATCTACACAAAGCAAGGAAACCTTCAGAAGATCATAACAAGGAAGACATCAAGAAGAAAGTCCTACACCTCAAAGCAAATTCAGAAGAGAGACACCTTCAAGATTGACACAAAAGCAAAGGTATGAAAATGTTTTCAAGGGTCATTGTTTCACATGTAATGAATATGGTCACAAAAGTTTGGATTGCACACGTTATGTAAGGAAATATGCAAGATACCAGATATATAAAATATGCAGAACAGAAACGAAATGCTAGAAATGACAGAATAACAGTAAAATATCCAGCATAATCTTCACAATACACATAAATGATATACGAAATAGCAACAGAAATAGCACTTGAATCAGA
>SNQJ01S0033957.1:89929-109894 GCA_010110895.2 Picea sitchensis
AGGAAGATCCTTCTAGAAGCGGAAGCTTCTATTAGGTCTTCTTACATCCGCCTTATTCTATTTTATTGAAAGGTCTTATTAATATTGACCTTTATTACATCCGAATACATTGATCTACCTATGTGCTGGTTAGGACCTTAACAAAATATGTTAGAATATTCAATAACATGATAAGATGTTGGAGATGTAACCATGTGGGACATAATGATGCACATTGTCACACCATGAGATGCTACAACTGTAGTGGGTTTAGCCACAAATCCTAGGATTTATGGAACACAAGAAGACAGTCCATGAGGATTTCTTCAAATGATATGACAAGAAGAGCATGTAAGAGAGACAAGGTTGAAAGGATGGAAGCTAAAAGAACCAATACTCAGAGAACAAGACACTCTCATAAGTGGATGAAGAAGACTGAACAATCAGAACATAATGGCATCCATGAGGCAAGCTCAAGATTGACATTTTCTGAAGCATACATGGGATCCTATGGGAGAATTCATGTACATACGTGAGGTGACCTATAGAAAGGTCATCACATACACAAGCTATCTGTGGAACATGCCGTGTACCTGTGGAAAAATCCTTAAGAAGAGGAGTTTACAAATGAGTTGCAACATGGTTTGATTATCTAACTTTGTTTATGCAAGGTCTGTTGGATTACTGAGAGGGGGGGTGAATCAGTAATAGAGAAATTCAATCCTTTTTAACCACAATATATAAGTGTTATATCAATGTAGCATCATCATCCAATAGTTGCAGAGTAGATAAACAATGAACACATGAGCAATCATACACATACACAGTACACCAGTGTTTTTACATGGAAACCCAAAGCGGGAGAAAACCACATAATGGTTTTTCTTATATATATTTAAGAATTACATTCATTGGAAGCACCAACTTCCTTTGTTTTCCAGCTACAACTGGAAGGAGGCTCCAACCCCCTAATTTCTCAGGCTACAACCCGAGGGAAGCTCGAACTCCCCAATTCTTTGGCTACAACCAGAAGGAGGCTACGACCCCCTATTTTCTCCAGCTACAACCGGAAGGTGGCTACAACCACCTGTCCTTGCCTCGTCAAACTTCCCTAACGTAGAAGTAGAATGATGGAACCACTGTCACACTATCACTGTGAGATATATTGTTGTAAACCTGTACCAATCAACCTGCACCAAACAACCTGTACCTATAACCTGAACCATGCATCAACCTGTAATCAACATGTACCATAAACAAGTGCATCAACCATGCACCAACCTGTACCTCAACTTGTACCATGAACAAGTGCATCAACCATGCACCAAACCTGTACAAATAACATGTTACAACAACCTGTCCAAACAACCTATCATAACAACCTGTCTCATTAATCTTATCAACCAAATCAGATCTACTCACCAAGATCAATCACCAACACAACTCTCAAAGATGTGCATCAACCAATCATAACACAACAACTCATAATCATCGCCAAGATCAATATGTGCTTCTAATAATATACCAATACAAGTANCAACTTATAATCATTTCCAAGATCAATATGTGCTTCTAATAATATACCAATACAAGTATGCTACATCATCCATAAACCATGTGTCAACAATACTACTAACAAGTGCCTCCAACCATGTACCAAGTATGTACCAATCATGTATCTACTACTCATCAACTATGACTCATCAAGATGTACCAACTGTTGGGCACTTTAATTGTCTAATTGAATAGAAAATCAAAGTGTTCAATATAAATTGTCAACCTAGGGAAGTCTGTTATTTCAAGATAATTGTGCACAGTCTATGCTAGATTATGAAAGCATCTATAATCTAATTGTAGTAGGGAATTTTAAAAAAAACAAACATTATCACTAACACAGTTGTGCTAATACAACTGGAGTTCTACAGATTTGAAATCATAATTGCAATCTAAACTGATGAATATATAAAAGCCCTGGATTGCGTACTCTAATCTAACTTTCTAATTTACTTTTGCAGGAAGAAATTCTATACTATTTGCAGAAAGGAAATCTACTTATTGCAAGAAGGTACTCCACACTTTTATTTCTTGGAAACAAGATTTCAACCTAATGCAGAAAAAGGGAAAGCAGTTCTCCAACAATGTTAAACAATCGACTTCTAATTCTCATGAGACAAGTTTATGCGCATCTAACAAGAAATAACTAAACTGTAACAACATTTGTATTCTAGAAATGTCTAACAGTTAAATCCTTCACATTTAAAACAACTAATCTAGAATTCAAAACAGAGGGGAATCAATGAGGAAGGTGGGCCCTTTCCTTCTCACTGAATCTGCTCAAAGAAATAGGTTATAGTCTGCTAAAGAAATTCAATCCACTCTTTCATTTAATTGCCAAAAATGTCTATGTACAATAAGCGTTACTTTTCTTTCTCCAGTCAAAAAAACTCCTTTTTCATTACAAAAGCTCTGCTATTTAAAGTCAGAGTCATTCAGTAGAACATAAACAGAACAGTCTTGAGAATCCCCGATTCTCAAGATGTTCGTTAGATATCACTAATACAAAATCTAGAACTCTCCCTGATCAACATCATGAGCCAGCATATCTAATCAGCAGGTGTTGTAGCAGTCATATAACAACATGACTGGTGGCGTCTGTTGTAACAACTTCTAGGATTGATGGGCTTCCGTTGCAGCAGTCATGTAACAACTTCCAAGATTGGTGCATAGCTGTAGCAGCAATGAGTTTTTTGAAGTGGGTTGTTCTAAGCAGTTTGATCATTAGTTAAATCATTTCATGGGTAAAATATGTGAACATTACCAATAAAACATGCTAAGTAAATTAAAATATAAAAGCGAGATGAATAGTTCATACCTTGGGAAAAAGGGTCTTAGTACTCATTATAATAGTCATTTAGCTTAGGAATGAGAAGGTTGAATGGGAAAAACATGTAGGGAAAAAGGGGCATTTTTGGGTCCTAACATGCCCCCCAATTGAAGACATTGCATGTCCTCATGCAAAACACATTCAAACCTTACTTTGTAGCTGAAGTAGATAACTGTCTCCTCCAGTGAAAAATTTCTAAGAGAAATTGCTAAGTGCTGGTATTGAAATATGCTGTGTCCAAAAGAAAATCTGTTGTGTCAACAATCTGTCTGAGTTTCTTTATCTTTGAGAACATAATCAATTTGATTTTCTCAAGTAACAACTCGTGAAAAAAACTTAGGTTCTTGTTTGCAAGCTTCTGGTATACCAACAACTGTTTTATGACGTTGATATCTCCTCTATTTTACTGATTTTTGTGTAGCAATAAGTTCATGTTCAGTCTTGACTGAGACAGTTGTTGGTCTTTTAGCCATTGGAACCTGTTTTACTGATTTTTGTGTAGCAATAAGTTCATGTTCAGTCTTGAATGAGACAATTGTTGGTCCTTTAGCGACTGGAACTTTGACTACCTCATATACTACCTCAAAGTAAATGTTTCTTCACTCAAAGCACATGAGTTCTTTGTTTCTGTCCATAACATCTTTTGTCAGTGCTAGGATGTCCAAGATTATCCCTTCTGGATTCTTTTGTTGAGCAGCCTCCACCTCTTGTTTCAGGGTATTTAACTCTTCTTTGAGGTTATCATTCTCTGTTATTACTGCAATGATTTTGGAATTTTCTGTATTCTTGATCTTTCTCTCTATTTGGGCAAATAATTGGGCAAGTGGCACATCCTCAGCATGCTGTGTAGCTAGTTCTTGTGTAACAGCTGTGTCTGTCAGGACTGGTTCTTGTGGAAAAGTCTCGACATGGAAAATTGGTTCTTGTGTAACAACTATGTCTGTCAGGATTGGTTCTTGTGGAACGATCTCGACATGGACAGTTGGCTCTGGTATTACTAGCTCTAGTGGGACAATCCTCTGTGGAGCAGCTGGTTCTGGTGTAACAATATGGACCTGGACAACTGGTTCTTGTGTAAAAGCGATATATGTCATGACTGGGTCCTATGGAACAATCACCCCTTGGACAGTTGGTTCATGTGGAATCGTCCCTGCATCAACCAAGGATAGTGGACGAAGAATAGGAATAGCCTGTTCCACATCTTGCCATCCAATTGCAATTTCGGCAGACCTGGTGGACCTGGTTCTTCTCCTGGGTAAAATAGAAACGAAAGCAGGGGTTTTCTTCTTCGTTGCTGGAGGAGGAACGAGGTGTTCTTCCTCAACCACAAAAGGAGGATATTCTGGTATACTGGGGTCTGCGATGATCTGGACATCGTCAATGGACGTTTGATGCGCAAAATCATCAGGTGGAGCCGATGATTTTGCTGTGATTTGAGTACCTTTATTATGAAAGGAGAGAATAGTTTCCTGAAGTTCTGTGCATAAAGTAAAACCTGGTATTCGTACCTATGTAGAATTCTCTGTCATAGCAGCCAAAGGGCTCTGATTTTCTGTTGATCCAATTTGGTCAAGGGTTGTCTGAGGTTTTCCCTTGAATGGATGTTTTCTTTTCTAAGAAGATGCACTGGTAATGATAGTAGGCACTTGATCGGTTGTTGCAGCAATAGGAGGGTTCTGTGTGAATGTCGGTGCAACAACAGAGGAGGTAAGCGAACTTGATGTTACAGTGGATCATGCTAACCTTGCTCGCTTTTTAGGTAATGTAGAGATAGGAATAGGGGTGTTCTTTTCAGAGACAGAGGGTAGGTTGTCAATGATAGGTGTTGCAATGGACCGTGCTGACCTTGTTCACTTTCTTGGTGATCCAGAGATAGGATCAGGGGTTTTATTTTCAGAGGTAGGGGGTAGGTTTTCAATGATAGGTGTTGTAGCCAAGTGCTATGATGCATGTCTTGGTTGAGTGGTTGGATGTTCATCTTTTTTTTCAACCACAACTACAGGCTGTTGCAATGCAATTTCGTCGAGGCTTGTCTGGCTGGTGCCAAGATGGCTTTGGGTTATGTGGTTTCTTTTTTGAGTCGTCTTACAAACAATGACAGTAGGGGTTTGGACTGTTGTTGCAGCCAAGGGAAGAGGCTTAGGAAGAGGTCCATGGGTTGTGTTTTCAAGGATTGGTGTCTGGTCTGCTACAACAGGTAATGGGTTATTGGAAATGCCCAAACCTCTGCGAATTAATAGGTCGATGAGTCTGTGATTAGAAACACAGTTCTTGGGGTTCTTGGATTTTTTTACAAAATGAGCCATGTTATGCAATGAATGTAGGAGAAAATAAGGAATGTTTATGAATTTCTGATGTCACAGATGTGATAATAAGATGAAATCAGAAAAATAAACAACTTGGTATCGACCTTCACAGGTAATGTACCTTTTAAGAAATTTTGCAACTTTCCCCCATGGCTCTGGTAAGGAATTGATATCTACACCTCTGCCTTTGGTCTAAAATTGCTCAGTGTTAATGAGGAAATCCTTCTGTGCATCTGGAAGATGTGTTTTTATGTTAAACCATTGGTCTCCTGTTCTTGGCAACCCTATTACAACAACAATGCTTTCTTCTGATACTAGAATCCTCACCCCATTCACCATTGAATACCCTTCGGTAAGATTTTGAATAAACTCCAATACCTCGTCCTCATTAAACCCCTTCAACTTTTTAAAATACGATATCTAGCCGGCCTGGAGAAATATTTGGTAGGCTTATAGGTGTAGCAACAAACTGTCCAGAGTTGCAGGTTCATATCTCACAGCTGATCCTCCCATGATGTTGCTTGAGAGTCTAACAGGCATGTAGGAGGAGAAACTATCACCTAAATCATAGATGCAACAAGCTCGAACGTGGTTTGCAGAAAGAATACAGTGTCTTAGTAAAAAGAAGTGTGGGCGGGAAGGTGGTGGAGGTGTGTATAAAATTCGGAATGGATGGCTAGATTTATGTTTCCCCCCCCAACTAAGCAGATTGGCTCCAGGTGCATCGATTTATGACAACCAATTAGTAAATAGGAAATCGTGCTTTTATATATTCATTACTTTAACACGTAGGATTAATCACGTACCTCATATCTTACAGCACATAACAACCTGTCGGAGTTAACCGCACTATCCAACCGTCATCTGAGTTGTGCGAAATAGCTAACATGATGAAGGATCGTGAGAGAAATGACAATTGGAGCAGAAATAGAGTCTTTATTGTAGTTGGCCAACTGGAAATCACCGTATGTGAAGTCAAGTCATTATGAAGCAATACTTTCAGATAGAGAGCATCAGTATTGTCTAATCAGTGGTGTTGTGGCATGGAAAGATTGGAGGGTTGGAGCAGCAACGTCGACAAAAATGCGAAAAAGAAAGAGTGAAGTGGCAAGAAAGAATAACAACAATTAATGTATCAACAGGTTCTTCGACAAAAATGGTGGAGGTAGGTGTAACAACATGGAAATCGACCAATTTAGCGAAAAAGGGGTGTAACAGCATGAAAATCGACCAATTTATCAGAAGAAGGTGTAACAGCATGAAAATCGGCCAATTTATCAGAAGAAGGTGTAACAGTATAGAAATCGGTCGAACGCTATATTACTTAGTTTCTAGGAAGTTTTTCAACTTCCATGAACTAATCGTTTGACTTGTTTTGCGCTACTCAACCTTGTTGTTCATCAATCCACCTGCACACACATAACCACATGATACCTTTCAAAGCTTTATTAGCATAGTAAAGAAAATAGAGAAATTTCAACTAAAAATGAAGAAATGCAAATTTTGCTGAGGTTATTTATATACAAGGTTTGAGCAAAAGAGTCCTAAAGTTCAGATGGAGAAGGAGCAAGCTCCTTTCCGTTTAAGAATTGATAACCTGTATCAACTGTACATCTAGTTTTGAATTCTACGTTGGACAATGGACGCTGATACAGATGCAAGCGATGACCATTTGCATGTAAGTGTGTATTGGATCCATCAATAGTAATCAACCGGACTGTCCCATTGGGAAAAAAGGTGTCTACCTCGTAAGGCCCTAGCCATCATGTACGCAACTTACCTTGAAATTCCTTAAAGCGTGAATCATACAACATAGCCCAATCTCCTTTCTGGAATAATTTCTTCTTGATCACTTGGTAATGCCATTTTTTTCTTTGTTGTTGAATCATTGTGGTTTGATGGATGGCATCCAAACGCTTTTCATCAAGCTCATTGAGCTGCTGTAGTCTGGATTTCTTTGCCATAGTCAAGTCGAGGTTGACTGCTGATGCAGTTCTTAAGGTTTTAATTTTGAATTCAATGGGGAAAACAAGGCTTTTTCCATATACTAGCTCGTAAGGAGAAAAACCAGTTGTGCTCCTCCAAGTAGTTTGGTAAGACCATAGAGCTTCATGCAATCTGTCAGACCAATCCTTACGATTTTCTCTCACTGTTTTAGTAAGAATGGCTTCAATAACTTTGTTGGTGCTTTCCACCTGGCCATGCCTTGTGGATGGTATGGAGAAGCTATTCTATGTAAAACATGATATTTACTGAGTAGAGATTCAAATTTATATGATGTGAAAGGGGGTCCTCCATCAGTTACCAATTCTCTGGGAACACCAAACCTAACAAATATATCTGCAAACAAGAATGCTAAGACAACTTCTTTTGAGGCTCTGATAAGTGCTTTTGCCTCCACCCACTTGGTCATGTAATCTGTATAGACCAATATATAGACTTTCTGATTGGAAGGTGGGTGAATGGGTCCTATTAAATCCATGGCCCATCTCTCAAAAGGCTCTAACTCTACCTGATACTGGAGAGGCATCTCATCCCTATGAGTTGGCTGACCCATGCGTTGGCAACTATCACAATCTTGGACATACTTCTTGGCATCTTGAAATATGCTGGGCCAAAAATAGCCCATCCTTAAAATTTTATGCCCGATCCTTTTATCAACAAAATGACCCCCATAAGGGCCATCGTGGAAAGCTTTCAGCAGATCATAAACTTCATCATCCCTCACACATCTCCTAATTTCTTGGTCTAGGCCTGTGTATAAGAGGTATCCTCCTATCCAACTATACCTAGTACTCTTTTGAATAATATTCCTTGTTTCTCGAGGAGAAAGATGTGGAGGTACCTTCCCTACAACCAAATAATTAGAAATGTTTTCATACCAAGGTGAGTGAGCAGATACTGCAAACAAATGTTCATCAGTAAAAGAATCATCTACAAGTGAATTATCATCATTTACATGTAATCTTGAGAGAAAATCAACAACCACATTTTCTTTTCCTGGTCTATCCACTATAGTGATGTCAAATTCTTGCAGTAGTAACAACCATCTTGTCACTCGGGCATTAGTAATAGGTTTATTCATTAGATATTTAATGGATATATGATCAGTATGAATAAAGGTGGGATAACTAGTTACATAATGCCTGAATTTATTGATTGCATAAACTACTGCCAAGAATTCTCTTTTAGTGACTGTGTAATTTAACTCAACGGGAGCCATGTTCTTGCTGATATAGTAGATAACGTAGGGTTATTTGTCCTCCTATTTCCCTAGTACTGCACCAATTGCAGTGTCTGAGGCATATGAAGAAATGTGAAAAGGCAGAGCCTAATTGGGCCCTCTCAAGATGGGAGCTGTGGACAATTTCTGTTTAAGATCTGTAAAAGACAATTCACAGTTGTCAGTCCAACGAAAGTCAACATATTTTGTTAGTAGAAAAAACAATGGAGAGGCAAGTTTAGAGAATTTTTTAATGAATCTCCTGTAATACCCGGCGTGCCCTAAAAAACTTCTTACCTCTTTCTGAGTTGATGGAGTTGGAATGTCCAAAATTACCTAGATTTTGGCTAGATCTACCTGAATCCTTGCATAAGAGATGAAGTGTCCCAACACTACCCCTTCGCGCATCATCATATGGAACTTTTCCGTACTTAAAGAAAGATAAGACTGTCTACATATTTTGAGCACTTTTTCCAAATTAGACAAAGCGTCTTCGAAATCAGTGCCATAAGGTGTAAAGTCATCCATGAATATTTTCATAGAGTCATTCACCATATCAGAGAAAATACCAATCACAACTCTCTGGAAAGTGGCTGGTGCATTACACAAGCCAAATGGGAGAACCTTGTAGGAAAATGTACCCCAAGGTATGGTAAAGGTGGTCTTATCTTGGTCTTGTGGGGCAATTTGCATTTGGTTATAGCCACTGAATCCATCTAGGAAAGAAAATATTTTTTTTCCTGCTAGGTTGTCTAAAACCCGATCAATAAATGGTAGAGGGAAATGATCCTTCTACGTGGCCTTATTCGGGGCTCTATAGTCCACACACACTCTCCACTTACCATTCATTTTATGCACAATAACCAATGGTGATACCCACTTGCTGTCTGATATAGGATAGATGAATCCGACGTTGAGAAGTTTCTAAAGTTCCTCCTTAACAATTTCTTTAAGGTTTGGGTTCATCCTCCTTTGCGGTTGGCAAATGGGTCAGCATTCTTCTTTGATGTATATATGGTGGGTGCATAGTTCATAGGGAATGCCTTTCATATCCATGTAATCCCAGGCAAATGCTTCTTTATGTTCAGTTAGTAATTTCATCAATCGACGAGTTTCAATAGTGGAGAGATCGGGATTGATGTTCAAGGTTTTTCCAGGTTCGACTTCCACAGTGACGCTCTTAGAACTGACTCTAGGAAATAATTCAGTTGTTGTTGTTTCGTCATCTGCTGTTACAGTGACTGTAGTTACAGCTGAATCAATTTGATTGTCAGCGGTTTCTGAGAACATTTCAGAGTTCATTTCTTCCTGGGCCATAGGGTCAAAGACTTTGATCAACTGGTGGTGCGTGTTCTCTGTAACAATAGAGGGGTAAAAAATAAAGCAGTTGATTAACTCATCCTCAGTCTCATCTTTGAAACTTAAGGCCTTTCCTATAGTTAGCACAGGCAGAGCACTTCCATCCTTAGGTTCCATCCATAGAGAATTTTCAGGTTCTACACTGGGTGTAGCATGAGGATACATGGGAAGTTTTTTTGTGTCATAACCATTAGAGATGGTCATGGAACTAGATCTGCAACCAATGAAAGCATCAACTGTAGCTAACCATGGTCGTCCCAGAATTAGAGGATGGCCTCCAAGACCGGATTTGGGTTGCAAAACGATAAAATCAGCAGGATACTTCCATGAGTCCACTGAAATGACTAAATCATCAATTACTCCTTCTGGTCTGATGATAGAGCGATCAACTAATTCTAGAACAATAGGAGTAGGTCGGATTTGTGTTCCGAGTTGCAGCAACTGTGTAGTTTCTATTGGCATGATGTTAATTGTTGCCTCTAATTCAACTAGTACATGTGGAATAGATGTCTATCCAATTTTAACAGTGACTGTAGGGTTTCCTGGGTCACCATATTTAATAGGTGGAGTTTTGCCTAACATCAGCTTAGACAAATCCCCCACTACATGCACTGTGAGGGGATCTTTAGGTTTTCGTCTAGGTTTTCTGATACAGAGGTCCCTCACAGTCTTGGCATAAATAGGGACATCTCTTATCGCTTGCAGTAGTGGAATATTAACGTGCAAATTTTTCAATTCTCCTAGGAGATTGAAACATGGTAATTCCACAGGCTTGGTAATTTTCAGTCTTTCAGGGAATGGTGGGTCTACTGATTCTATAATGGGTTGGTCAATTACTTCTGTATCAACAGATGGCCTCTCCTCTGATTCCTTATCTGATTATGAAGATGGAGCATCTTCAATTATTGGCTCAACTATTCTCCCTGATCTTAATTTTATTTCATCACAAGGCATAGGAGTAATAGATAAGGCTGGCACATTATGTATGTCTATGTTCTGAACGACCTTATTATTTGGGTTTGGGTTAGGTTGCACAGGCATCTGAGGTCGTAAGGGAGGATTGTTTGGTGAGGCATTGGGAGGCAATTGCAGCTATTGCTGCTGGTACGGGGGTTGGAAATATTGTTGATAGGAGTTCGGTTGGTGATGGATTTGATAACTGAGTTGTTGTTGAGGGCCTCTCCCATATCGGTTCCATTGCCCATAGCGATTCTGTTGTTGGGGCATAGGAAACCATGCATTGGGATCCTAATAAGAGGGTGGCATTTGATTTAGAGGGGGGGCATTCATCTGGCCATATGGTAGCTGATTGTTCCAATAATTAAATGCTGGAGGAGAGAATTGAGAGTTCATACCTTGACCTCTTGGCTGCCATTGTCTTCTTTGTGTTATTAGATAAACATCCTCTGCTTCCTCATTAGTTGCCTTCATTTATGCTTTTACACTTGGTAGAGAAGGACATTGGTTAGTGGCATGGTCTAATTCACAAATAAGGCATACCTGGACACTGTTCAGTGGGCACTCCCTTGGTGGATGTTTCTTTCTGCATTTCAGACAGAAAATGCACAATACTTTCTCTGATTCTGCTTGTTTCTGTTTGACCTGCAAAGTATCCATTTGTGATGCAAAAGGGTTAATCATCTCTGTTTTGAATTTTTCTAACAGATTACCTATTTCTGCTCTTGTTGCTCCTCCATTGGCTGATTTCTGTACCCTTGAAAAAGTGGTATCCTTGGTAGCTGACTTATTCCTTGTAGATCCTCGAGAACATATTTTGTAGAGATCTACAATGTCATCATAGGATTCCTTAGATATATCTCTTTTTCCAAGCATATTCAACATATCTAAACAATCTTCTCTAACTCCTTTTAGAAAAATGGTTTTCAGAATGTCCTTACTCACATCCGGATGTCCAGACCTTTGTAGATTATATTGGAGTCGCTCCACAAAGTCTTCAAGGGTCTCGTCCTCCTTCTGTGACATCTTGAATAGTTCCTCTCTTCGTTCCCTTGTTCGACAATAGTCTTGGTATTTGTTCAGGAAAAGCTACCTCATTTGTACCCACGTTGAAATGTTTCTCCTCCAAGGCTCATGAACCATCTTAATGCATTACCCTTTAATGTAGCTGGAAACAGTTTAAGCTTCTGCGCAGTGGTAGTGTAGTCATAGCTTCTACACAAAATGTCAAATTCAAATAGAAACCTATCTGTATCTTCAGTAGATAATCCATGAAAATTTGGGAGAGCTGAGAGAGGTATGTTTTTCATAGGAGCCATCCCTCGTGTGGGAACATCAGAAATAGGAAAAACTAGGGTAGAGATAGTATTTTCATTGTTTACCTAATCCTCGTTGTTCTGTGGATTCTTTTGGTAGAGATCTTCTTCATTATCCCCTTGATTCTCCATATGTTCTCTTTCTCTCCAAACAACTTCCCACTCTTCTTTAGTGACTATCTGACCGTTGATCTGATAAACAACTTCTTCTATATTTTCCATGTTCTAGGCTATACTTCCTTGATCTTCAATGTTCTCCAGTGTTGCTTGCTGATTTGTTGGTGACAAATCTTCAGCTTCAACTCCAGCTTCAGCTTCAGCCCTTGATGAGAACGATGTTTCGATAAGGGGTATTTCTTCTGACTGTGGATCATGTCTTCTTGGAGGATTTGCAGGGAGAAAAATGGATCCTGAAGAAGAATCTGCTCTGGCTATAATCTCATCAACAATGGTTTGTCTTCCCAGTATGTTAGGATTTCTTCCTCCACGTCCTCTGGTACCTGTAAGGTTAGTATTTTGGGGGGTTCATTCTCACGTTTCATGATTCATGCAGACTATTCATTCCTAAGAAAAAAAACTAATGTGCTTACCCAAATCTATGATTATCTTCCCCAACAACGACACCAAAATGTTGGGCACTTTAATTGTCTAATTGAATAGAAAATCAAAGTGTTCAATATAAATTGTCAACCCAGGGAAGTCATTTATTTCAAGATAATTGTGCACAGTCTATGCTAGATTATGAAAGCATCTCTCATCTAATTGTAGTAGGGAAGTTTAAAAAAAACAAACATTATCACTAACACAGTTGTGCTGATACAACTGGAGTTCTACAGATTTGAAATCATAATTGCAATCTAAACTGATGAATATATAAAAACCCTGGATTTCCTACTCTAATCTAACTTTCTAATTTACTTTTGCAAGAAGAAATTCTATACTATTTGCAGAAAGGAAATCTACTTATTGCAAGAAGGTACTTCACACTTTTATTTCTCGGAAACAAGATTTCAACCTAATGCAGAAAAAGGGAAAGCAGTTCTCCAACAATGTTCAACAATCTACTTCTAATTCTCATGAGACAAGTTTATGTGCATCTAACAAGAAGGAACTAAACTGTAACAACAATTGTATTCTAGAAATGTCTAATAGTTAAATCATTCGCATTTAAAACAACTAATCTAGAATTCAAAACAGAGGGGAATCGGTGAGGAAGGTGGGCGCTTTCCTTCTCACTGAATCCACTCAAAGAAATAGGTTACAGTTTTCTAAAGAAATTCAATCCACTCTTTCATTTAATTGCCAAAAATGTCTGTGTACAATAAGCATTACTTTTCTTTCTCCAGTAAAAAAAACTCCTTTTCATTACAAAATCTCTGGTATTTAAAGTCAGAGTCATTCAGTAGAACATAAACAAAACAGTCTTGAGAATCCCTGATTCTCAAGCTATTCGTTAGATATCATTAATACAAAATCTAGAACTCTCCCTAATCAACATCGTGAGCCAACATATCTAATCAACAGGTTTTGTTCCAGTCGTATAACAACAGGACTGGTGGCGTCTGTTGTAATGACTTCCAGGATTGACGGGCTTTCGTTGCAGTAGTCATGTAACAACTTCCAAGATTGGCGCATAGCTGTAGCAGTAGGGAGTTTCTCGAAGTGGGTTGTTCTAAGAAGCTTGCTCATTAGTTAAATCATTTCATGGGTAAAATATGTGAACGTTACCAATCAAACATGCTAAGTAAATGAAAATATAAAAGCGAGATGAATAGTTCATACCTTGGGAAAAAGGGTCTTAGTACTCATTATAATAGTCATTTAGCTTAGGAATGAGAAGGTTGAATGGGAAAAATATGTAGTGAAAAAGGGAAATTTATGGGTCCTAACACCAACATCATCAACTATACACCTCATGTATGTGCCAACTCAACAACTACTTGTCTCAACCATGTACCCAACATGTACTTCACCCAAAATCCCTCATCAATTTCATCATCCAAATCTGATTTGTAACTCTATAATATACCTGGTGTATATGATCACATACTTGCAAACCTTCCTTAACTTTAACAACAAGAGACTAGTATTTTCATCAAACTTTACTTTAGTCTCACATGACTAATTTTGGATTAGTAAAAAACTCTAACTTGCAATAATCATAACTATGTACATGTAATGAATAAAGATCTAAAAATGGTACACAATGTTCTTCAGTGTCTTTTATGCAATTCCTTTATATTTCAGTACTTGGAACCTCTCAGAAAAGGAGTTATAGAAAAAATGGCATACCTTGTTGAATTCTGACTTATTCTAGAGAGCGAACTTTTAGAGCATGCCCTGCATGGAATATTTATTGTGTGGATCTGAAAATTGTACACAGAATACTATAGACTTTACTCTAACCAATACATTTGGTCTTACTGAATTTGGATGTCTTATAAAGAAGTTATGGCATTTTTACCCAAAACACCTGTTTTATACTAGTTTCAGGACTACCCACAAACCGTATTTTCCACGGCATGTAACTCCACAAATAGAACAACCCACAAGATGAAATTTGTATCAAAACTACTTGGATATGTTTCCTCAATTGCCTCTCAATTTCACGGTCTGAATCATTCTAGAAAAAAATTTACTGCGAAAATGGTGAAATGACATGTAAATAACATACTTTAGAAAGCATCATCAAAAGAATTTATCCTCCCTTGAATTTCAGCCTTCTTTACTTCACCTTCCCTTTGAAATTTGTCTTAGATATCCTTTGGTTACCTCAGTCACCTATAGATATTCAATATTCTCAAGTGTGATTAAAATGAGAGAGCCTTGCCTCTTATTTATACTTTCATGTAGCTTCCTCAAGGGGTTACCTTTTAACCATCTTAACCCACTTTCGTTATTTTAGGGTTAACCCACTTCTAACCACTTGTCAACTTAATAATTTATCCATTAACTTTATTATTTAAGTAATTTCTTTTTTATTCACTTTGACTTATAGTACACTCATCACTTCACTTTATTAGTTACCTTCTAAAATCTCTTAAACCACTTTGACTATTTTGACCTTTTGGGGCTTCTAGATGACTCATGAAGGTTCTCCAACTTCACATGGCCATAAATCTCTAACCATGAGGATTTATGTGACGTTCCACATACCACTGGAAATGGAATGATATGTAATATCCATTTGGAATAGTCTTACTTGCAAATATATCAAAACTCATACCATTATCCATCAAACAAACTTGGGTCCATTACCCAAACCATTGTGCTACCAAACTTTCTTCAAGGTTTGACATCAATGAAAACCAACCCAATTAATAAACAATATCCCCCTTTGGCATCAATGGAAACACTCTGATGAAATGTTGAAGTCATGTCACTCATTCTCCCCCTTTATGTTTACCTTTGCATATGATAAATCCCCCCCCTTTTTCATCAATGGCAAAGGCATATTTCCATCTAGGGTTGCTCCCCCTAACTGAACTGTCCTTGGGGATACTCCCCTTGACTGGAATCTTCCTGAAACTGATCTTCCAACCTGAACTGTCCTCTTTATGGTGCTTCCACGTGTAAATCTAATACATATAAGATAAGCATTCAAAATCATTCATTTTGGAGTAGAAATTACTCCGAGTCTCTAGCATAGATACTCAAAGGCTTCCTGTGGAAGTGATTTTGTAAAGATGTCTGCCACCTGTTCTTTTGTGCCCACATATTCAACTTTGATGTTCTTCTATGTAACCTGTTCTCGTAGAAAGTGTCACTTGATTGGAATTTGCTTTGTCTTGGAGTGCATCACTTGGTTCTTTGAGATATTGATGGCGCTTGTATTATCACAATAGATTGGAATGGGATCATCATACTCAACTTGTATATCTGTCAAAGTTTTTTTCATCCATAGAACCTGTGTATAACATCCTCCTACTGCAATATACTCTGCCTCGGCTGTAGATAAGGATACTGATGATTGTTTCTTGCTTAGCCACGATACTAAACACTCAACCAAGTAGAATGATGCTCCACTGGTGCTTTGTTGGTCATCAATGCAACTTTCCCAATCTGCATCTATGTAGGCAATAAGTGATATATCCTTTCCTTTTGGATACCACAATCCAAAATCTTTTGTTCCTTTGAGATATCTGAAAATCCTCTTTACTGCTAATACATGTGATTCCTTTGGTGCTACTTGAAATCGTGTCACCTGTCCAACTTCCTGCATTACATCTGGTTTGGATGTTTTCACATATAGCAATCTACCAATCATTGACCTGTATTGCCTTTGGTTTGTAGACTTTGAAATATCATCTTTGCTCAACGTGGAACTGGTTTTCATAGGATTGGTAACTAGTTTGAAATATTCCATTCCAAACCTCTTCAAAATTTCTTTGATATACTTAGTTTGAGAAATAAAAATTCCTTGGTTGCTTTGACATATCTGAAGACCCAAAAAGAAGGATAGTTCTCCAAGTAATGACATTTCAAATTCATTATGCATATCCTTTGCAAATTTCTGGCTTAACGTGTCATTAGTACTTCCAAAACAATATCATCAACATAAATTTCAATTAATAAAGTACTACCTTGAGTTACCTTGATGTAGAGGTTTTTGTTTGTGCTTCCTTTCCATAGTTCGTAGGGAGTTTTGTCATTGTTGTTTCTGAGCATTAATCTGTTTTGAATGTGAACTGTTGTATGTACTGCATGTGTCCAAAAAATATCTTTCAATTTGGAATCCATTAATATTGTTCAAGCCATTTCCTCTATAATTATCATCCATTATGATAATGTTCATTTGTCTTTGAACCACTCTCTGAACCAATCTAGGAATCCATGCTCTCGTCCATTGTCATATATTTGTGCAAACCTGCTAAGTGTTCTTAAGAATCCATCTCTGTCCATACTGTCCAAGAATCTACTTGCGCAACTATCCATAATGCTATCCCATTTATCACTATACTATCATGAAGTCTTTATTAATCTATCAAACTATACTTCTGCTAACTGACTGCTCTGAATCTGTCTTCTCAAACTCTACAAGCTGCTCGAAGGATGGTTCTTTGGTCTGTCATAGCTATCGCATAGACTCCCCCTGTCTAATATTCATATTACTTAGGAGTCTCTAATCCTGATGGATCAGAGCAATTCCTATTATGATGTGTATTCATCATCATCTTCATTGGTAGATTCATCATCATCTTCATTGGTAGATTCATTATATCTCTGAGATCTGACTTATTTCTTTCTGTCTGTGGATTCATCTTTCACTACAATGCATGAAAGTACAATATCTTGAACCTATTCCTTATTTACCTGTCCTTCATTTCTTTCAGTTATTTTCCAAACCTTTCTATATCTGACATCTTTCTTTTTCTCCATAGAATTTTCTTCATCTCATTTTATTGACAATCTTGAAATCTCTGGTACCTAGTCTTTCTTCACCCGTTCTTCCTATTTTCTTATCCATACTTTCTTATATATGATATCAGTTTTCTCTTTCATGGAAGTATAGATCATGCTTCTACAATCACTAGCTATGTGTCCATAGTTATGAAATTTGTAACACTCAATGTTATGTGCAACCACATAGGCGCTTATTGCTTGAACATTTCTTTTATAATCCCTGCAATCTGCAACCTTATGTCCAAAATTAGTACAATAAAAACAATGACCATAAAAGAAATTTGCATACCTGGGAGTGAATGATCTTCTTTGTGGTGTAGTCCTTCTGAATTTCTTCCTTGACCGATCATGATCATTATTGAAACTTCTTTGTGGCTTGAACACAGATGGTCTTCTTGAAGATGTATTTTCAATAGTTTTCTTAGATTTTGGTTGACCCTGATTCCTTCCTTAGAGTACTTTTGCATAAATCTTTCTATTTTATTCATTCTTCTTTTCTAGCAACCTAGAGTGCTTCTCTTCATTCTCTGTAACTGATGTGGATGTTTCTGTCTCTTCAATATTATTTTTGAGCTTGACGATTTTACTTCTCAATGTGACAACTTCTTCTTCAAGCTTCTCAACCTATTCTTCTTTCTTTAATATATGAGACTTCATGACTTCTTTTGTTATCTTCTCTTCTTCAAGCTGATTTTTTAATGTGATTATTTCTTCTTCAAGTACTTTCTCTTCTTGACCAAAATGTGACTCAAGATGGTTTATATCGTTAGTTCTTTCCTTAAGATGATATGTCGATATCTTCTCTCTCATTTCTGCTTCTTCCTTTTGTGTTGCTATGTTGGCTTCCAAACACTTCTTTTGATATTCAATATTTTCTTCGATCTTTCTGGCTTCTTCTAATTGAGTTCTTGAGTTCTCGATGACATGTTGGGCTTCTTAAAAAATGTGAACACTTTCCTTTTGTTTCATCAATTCTTTCTTGAGGGACTTGTTTTCTTCTCTTAGTTCATCTAAAGCACTAATCAATTCTACCTCACAATTGTCTTCTTTTTCAATTTTTTTTTGTGTCTCATTTCCTTCATGGCATTCTATTTCAAGATGTCCACATTTTTCACAATTAAAGCAAAACAACATACCCTTTGTTGATTATGTACTCTTCATCTTCTGAATCTATTTGACATGGTGAACATATTTCTTCTTGATATGTACCTGCATCTTCTTTGGCATTTTATGAATCCGTGATGGGTGAAGAATATATGTTATGTAACTTATCCCAAAGTTCTTTGGTTGATCAACATTTACAAACCTTTTCTCTTACCGGATTAGGTAATTCTTCCCAGATGAAATCCATTGCTATTTTGTTATTCTTCTTGAATTCCTTCTCAGCTGTAGTATTTTCCCTTTTTGAACTATCATTTCCTGTAACGAATGATAGCCAAATATAATTCCCCTGTGCCTGTAAAAACAATTTCGTCCTTATGCTCCACATATCATACTTTAAACCATTCTGACCATTCTGACCATTAAACATTGGTACTCCATTCTCAGAATAATCCATGATTTCCTTCCAGTGGTTAAATTGTTTCCTGAAGGAACCTGCTTTGATACCAATTGTTGGATTGTTGAGAGAGGGGGTGAATCAGTAATAGAGAAATTCAATCCTTTTTAACCACACTATGCAAGTGTAATATCAATGTAGCATTATCATCGAATAGTTACAGAGTAAATAAACAATGAACAAATGAGCAATCATACATATACACAGTACACCAATGTTTTTACGTGGAAACCCAAAGCGGGAGAAAACCACATAATGGTTTTTCTTATATTTCTTTAAGAATTACATTCATTGGAAGCACCAAATTCCTTTGTTTTCCAGCTGCAACTGGAAGGAGGTTCCAACCCCCTAATTTCTCAGGCTAAAACCCAAGGGAAGCTCCAACTCCCCAATTCTCTGGCTACAACCAGAAGGAGGCTACGACCCCCTATGTTCTACGGATACAACCAGAAGGTGGCTAAAACCACCTATCCTTTCCCCGTCCAACCTCCCTGATGTAGAAGTAGAATCATGGAACCATTGTCACACTATCACTGTGAGATATATTGCTGTAAACCTGTACCAAACAACTATACCAATAACCTGAACCATGCATCAACCTGTACCTCAACTTGTACCATAAATAAGTGCATAAACCATGCACCAACATGTACCAAACAACCTGTAATTAAACTGTACCATAAACAAGTGCATCAACCATGCACCAACCTGTACCTCAACCTGTACCATGAACAAGGCATCAACCGTGCACCAAACCTGTACAAATAACATGTCACAACAACCTGTCCAAACAACCTATCACACCAACCTGTCTCATTAATCTTTTCAACCAAATTGGATCTACTCACCAAGATCAATCACCAAGACAACTCTCAAAGATGTGCATCAACCAAGCATAACACAACAACTCATAATCATCACCAAGATCAATATGTGCTTCTAATAATATACCAATACAAGTATGCTACATCATCCATAAA